>ML776934.1:1100789-1130760 GCA_009831015.1 Picea engelmannii | reverse complement strand
TTCTTCCAATTTTAGCAGACTTAGTTTGGCATTTGTTGTATCAAATCCTCCACCCTGATCTTCCGAAATAAGGTTTAATTTTGATTCTAGTTCCTTCAGTTCCAAATCCTCTTTTAGGAGTTTCTGATGTGCCCAGGTCTTCGCCTTCTCTTTGATAATGTGTAGGTTTTTTACAAAGTGTAGACCTGCCATCTCATTGCTTCCTGGGTTATAGTATTGCCAATTTTCCTTAACCAACTTTAAAAACGTTTCATCACTAAGCTAGGTTCTATTGAATTTGAAAGGACTGGGTGGCTTATCCAATCCAGTTCTTAGTTCAAGGAAAATTGGGTAATGATCTGAGATTCCCCCGTGTCCTATCCATTGTTTCAGTTGAAAGGATTTTTCAAGAAGTTTATCCTTTATCAAAAAACGATCCAGTCTTTTTGCAATGCTATCTTCTCCCACTCTATTGTTTCTCCAAGTTTGTTTGAATTTAACTGGCTTGATATCCAGAAGATTGTGTTCATCTAGTTTTTGTGTAAAGTAGGTCAAGAGGGGGTCTGATCTCGCATGGGATCCCCAAACTTCTTTAATGCCTAAAGAGAAATTTAAGTCTCCTCCCAGGATTAAGTGTTTTTCTTTTAGGAAGGACTTGTTGAAGACAACGTCCCAGTAAGGGCCTCTGTTGTGACAGGGGCCATAGATGTTTACAATATTGAGGGGGTCTTCAAGTTCTTTTGAGAAGACTGTGATCCCAAGTCCAGATTCAAAACCCCAATGGTTAAGGACTTTTATAGTGCGATAATTCCATCTGATAGCTAGTCCTCCAGATCTCCCAATAGAGTCCAAGGTAATGAAGCTCCAGTCCGATAAAAGCAAAGAGAGTCTGTTTTCAACTTCCACCCCTTCCCCCAAGGTTTCTTGAAGGAGAAGTACATACGGATGTTCTGTGAGAATCATCCTTTTTAGGGATTGTTTTTTTAGGGGACCAACCAAACCCCTACAATTGAAGGAACAACACTTCATCAAGGCCCCTTTTCCAGGGTTCGCCTTGCTCTAAGTGCCCTTTCAATAGAGACCTGTTTCCCTGCTAATAAGTCAATTCTGGCTCTCTTATGTGCTTTTGAGAAGAAATATTTCCTGCCTTTGCCAGTTTTTTCTGCTGGAGTTAGGTCCGATGCTAAACCTCTTGTGTGTTCTCTGTTATGTGATCTTAAGAAGTATCTTCTTGTGGAGGTGTATGTCGAAGAGGTAGTGGACTCATCTGAGGCAGGGGTAGGAGAAGAAGCTGGTTGTACTGGGGGGAGGAGGGAGGAAGAGGAGGTAGGGGAAAGAGCTGGGCAACGAGGGGTTAAGGAAGGAGGTGGAAAGGGGGGTTGAAGAGAAAACAAGGGAGGGAACGGGGGAAGGGAAGGTGAGAGCAGCCACTCAGGACTTTTAATAGACAAATTGTTTATTAAAACAGTAATAGAGGGGGCAGGGTTAGAAGAGGTACCCGTGACCAGGAAGGAAGAGTCTTCTGTCTGAACTGGAACTTGATGGATCAGGCACATGGTAGCCAACTCTGTACAAGGTTGGACCAAATCTTCGGCCAAAACTTCGGTGAGGCATTCCGTTTGACAACCCTGCTCCTTTTGTAAGTAGGGATCAAGAACCAAAGAGCCAACATTCTTCTGTGAATCTTTATTCCTCCCATATACCATTCCTCTAGTTCTTAGAGGGAGCTTGCAATTTTTAATCAGATATCCATACTGATGACATCTTCGACATTTGAAAGGAATGTTCTCATAGTCCAATTTTTGGGCATATGTGTAGTCTCCCCAGGTGAGATCCATATCTTCCCCCAGACCTTCCCTAGCATTCAAATTAACCAAAATTTTTGCAACCTTCCTTTGTTTTGTTTCTTCATATGTCATATCCGCATCCAAGAAATCTCCTAAGAAATTCCCAATTTTTTCAAAGTACTCAAAAGACCATAGATGGAAAGGAAGTGCTGGTAGTCTTACCCAGACTGGGATTTTGTCAAGGCGTTATGTACTTGCGTCAAAAAATGGATTCCATGGTTTGAGAAGCATCGGAGAGTTGTTGACACTTCAAGCTTTACTTAGTACCCATTTGGAGTGTTCACTGTTCCGGAAGGTGAAGGCATATCAATTCCTGTTTAATTCCACTAGTTCTGGTGAGTATCCGAGCTCGGCCTACCAAGCATCATGCATCCAATCTCGGATGGTTTTTACCGCGAAGACCCTGCCATTCACTCTCCCAACAATTGTTTGGCTTGCCATAAGTGTGACCTGGCTGAACTCCACGTCTTCACCGAGAGCTAGGTTTCCAATTTTCCCTTTGTTCTTTAAGCTTTTCCTTTTCAACCTAGGCCTTTTTTCTCTGTCTCTGACAACTCCTTTTGAAGTATTTAAGTGCTTCTTTGTGTGTTCTCTAGTGGAGAAAGACTGTTCAAAGCCACTATACTCATCCGGTTCCAACTGGGTAGAGATAAAACCCTTGCAAGAGGAGAAAGGGACCACAGATGGTCCTAACTCAGAAGAGACCGGGGGGTCGGTACCTTCGCTGGAGGGATGGCCCAGGTGCGTGAGTTCCAGAGAAGTGAGACCTCCTATTATGGAGTTTACCCACTCTAGGTCAGTATCTTGAGGCGGACTTAGCGGGGGGAGAGCACAGGCAGGAGTGCTTGCGGGCTTGGTCACCCACGGTTCTGGAAAATCTCCGAACAACAGTCCATCTAAAAGAGTGGGTAGTGGGGGGGGGGAAGGGTTGGGCCTGGGGAGGAGCGAAAAGGAAGTCACTAGAGTTCACCAGCTGTACGGGAGGTCCTCCATCTTCCAAGAAATCTATTGCCACAGCGTCTGTCATAATTGTCTCCATGTCATCAATGAAATGCTCAGTGACCGGGAGGTCTTCCATGGTCGGGAGGGAAGGGGTAGACCGTCGAGGAAGGGGAGGGGGGAAGGGTCAAACCGGGAATAGGAAGGAGCAGATTTTAACCACAGGCGAAGGAGAGGGACAAAAAAAATCGCAACCACGTGTGGGAAGTTCGCTCCAAAACCCCAGAGCTCCCTATGTAAAGCTTATTAATGGCTTTCACTAATAACCAATTAAGATATATAAAACTTACTAATGGATGTCACATGTGAAACTTGTTAATCGCTTTTACTAATGACCATTTAACGTATGAACATGTAAAACTTTCTAGTAGTTTTCATTAACAATTAACGATATGTTTTAGCAATGGAATAATATTAATATCTTAAATCAAAACCTTTTATTATATACATTGTGTTGTTTAAACATTTGATTTTTTGAACTTTTTCATTTGTATTCGGCAAAATAAATCTTGATGAAATCATCATTTTTTATTATTTAAATTGCATTTTTAAATATATATAGATGGATTCAACATCCTGAAAAATGGTTAAGACATTCAAACTATACAAAATTTTAAACAAAATTTATCCAAAAATATACCCATGAAAAAAAAACAAATATATAACGTTTAGAATACACGTTACAGGTGAGGAAGAAGAATATATTTTATTAAATGAATCTCGTCTATCCACCTCCAAGTTTTTCAGTACACCTGGGCGTAATAATTCGTAGCACATAAATATCTCTTTCTACACAGTATTTGGAAATCCCAACAAAGATCTGTTGACTCGGATCTTCAAAACTGGGTTTTCAACTTCCACCCCTTCCCCCAAGGTTTCTTGAAGGAGAAGTACATCTAGATGTTCTGTGAAAATCATCCTTTTTAGGGTTGGTTTTTTTAGGGGACTAGCCAAACCCCTACAATTGAAGGAACAACACTTCATCAAGGCCCCTTTCCCAAGGTTCGCCTTGCTCTAAGTGCCCTTTCAATAGAGACCTGTTTCCCTACTAATAAGTCAATTATTGCTCTCTTCTGTGCTTTTGAGAAGAAAGATTTCCTGCCTCTGCCAGTTTTTTCTACTGGAGTCGGGTCCGATGCTAAACCTCTTGTGTGTTCTCTGTTCTATGATCTTAAGAAGTATCTTCTTGTGGAGGTGTATGTCGAAGAGGTAGTGGACTCATCCAAGGCATGGGTAGGAGAAGAAGTTGGTTGTATCGAGGGGAGGAGGGAGGAAGAGGAGGCCGGGGAAAGAGCTGGGCAACGAGGGGTTAAGGAAGGAGGTGGAAAGGGGGGTTGAAGAGAAAACAAGGGAGGGAACGGGGGAAGGGAAGGTGAGAGCAGCCACTCAGGACTTTTAATAGACAAATTATTTATTAAAACAATAATAGAGGGGGGCAGGGTTAGAAGAGGTACCCGTGACCAGGAAGGAAGAGTCTTCTGTCTGAACTGGAACTTGCTGGATCGGGCACATGGTAGCCAGCTCTGTACAGGGTTGGACCAAATCTTCGGCCAAAACTTCGGTGAGGCATTCCGTTTGACAACCTTACTCCTTTTGTAAGTAGGGATCAGGAACCGAAGAGCCAACATTCTTCTATGAATCTTTATTCCTCCCATATACCATTCCTCCGGTTCTTAGAGGGAGCTTGCAATTTTTAATCAGATGTTCATACTGATGACATCTTCGACATTTGAAAGGAATGTTCTCATAGTCCAATTTTTGGGCATACGTGTAGTCTCCCCAGGTGAGATCCATCTCTTCCCCCAGACCTTCCCTAACATTCAAATTAACCAAAATTATTGCAACCTTCCTTTGTTTTGTTTCTTCATATGTCATATCCGCATCCAAGAAATCTCCTAAGAAATTCCCAATTTTTTTGAAGTACTCAAAAGACCATAGATGGAAAGGAAGTGCTAGTAGTCTTACCCAGATCGAGATTTTGTCAAGGCGTTCTGTACTTGCGTCAAAAAGCGGATTCCATGGTTTGAGAAGCATCAAAGAGTTGTTGACACTCCAAGCTTTACTTAGTACCCATTTGGAGTGTTCACTGTTCTGGAAGGTGAAGGCCTACCAATTCATGTTTAATTCCACTAGTTCTGGTGAGTATCCAAGCTCGGCCTACCAAGCATCATGCATCCAATCTCGGATGGTTTTTACCGCGAAGACCTGGCCATTCACTCTCCCAACAATTGTTTGGCTTGCCATAAGTGTGACCTAGTTGAACTCCACGTCTTCACCGAGAGCTAGGTTTCCAATTTTCCCTTTGTTCTTTAAGCTTTTCCTTTTCAACCTAGGCCTTGTTTCTCTGTCTCTGACAGCTCCTTCCGAAGTATTTAAGTGCTTCTTTGTGTGTTCTCTGGTGGAGAAAGGTTGTTCAAAGCCACTATACTCATCCGGTTCCATCCGGGCAAAGATAAAGCCCTTGCAAGAGGAGAAAGGGATTGCAGATGCTCCAGACTCAGAAGAGACCGGGGGGTCGGTACCTTCGCTAGAGGGATGGCCTAGGTGGGTGAGTTCCAGAGAAGTGATACCTCATGTTATGGAGTTTACCCACTCTAGGTCAGTAGCTTGAGACAGACTTAGTAGGGGGAGAGCACAGGCAGGAGTGCTTGCGGGCTTGGTCACCCACGGTTTTGGAAAATCTCTGAACAACAGTCCATCTAGAAGAGTGGGTAGTGGGGNAGGGTTCGGCCTGGGGAGGAGCGGAAAGGAAGTCACCAGAGTTCGCCAGCTGTACGGGAGGTCCTCCATCTTCCAAGAAATCTGTTGCCACAACGTCTGTCATAACTGTCTCCATGCCGTCAGTGAAATGCGCGGTGATCGAGAGGTCTTCCATGGTCGGGAGGGAAGGGGTAGACCACCGGGGAAGGGTCAGACCGGGAATAGGAAGGAGCGGAGTTTAACCGCGGACGAAGGAGAGGGACAAAAGAAACCACAACCACGTGCGGGAAGTTCGCTCCAAAACCGCAGAGCTCCCTATGTAAAGCTTATTAATGGCTTTCACTAACAACCAATTAAAATATATAAAACTTACTAATGGATGTCACATGTGAAACTTGTTAATCGCTTTTACTAATGACCAATTAACGTATGAACATGTAAAACTTTCTAGTAGTTTTCATTAACAATTAATGATATGTTTTAGCAATGGAATAATATTAATATCTTAAATCAAAACCTTTTATTATATACATTGTGTTGTTTAAACATTTGATTTTTTGAACTTTTTCATTTGTATTCCCCAAAATAAATCTTGAAGAAATCATCATTTTTTATTATTTAAATTACACTTTTAAATATATAGATGGATTCAACATCCTGAAAAACGGTTAAAACATTCAAACTATACAAAATTTTAAACAAAATTTATCCAAAAATATACCCATGAAAAAAACAAC
Source organism: Picea engelmannii (assembly GCA_009831015.1). Classification (NCBI taxonomy): domain Eukaryota; kingdom Viridiplantae; phylum Streptophyta; class Pinopsida; order Pinales; family Pinaceae; genus Picea; species Picea engelmannii. Next base: position 1,124,498 of record ML776934.1, on the reverse strand, counting down.
GTTAGGGTGAAGAAGAAGAATATATTTTATTAAATGAATCTCGTCCATCCACCTCCAAGTTTTTCAGTACACCTGGGCGTAATAATTCGTAGCACATAAATAGTATTTGGAAATCCCAACAAAGATCTGTTGACCCGGAAATGTTTGAATGGTCAGTCTTGCTTACGTAGCCCATGGGATACGTTTTCCGTACTCAGACTGGGAAAGCGATCGCTCTAGCATGGAGATTCTTATTTGGAAAGCGACCGGTCTACAATGAATGGCACTGTCTGTACATAAAATAGGAGTACGGAAAACGTATGGATTCCGTATCTCAGATTTTTATGTAAAGACATTAATACTTTAGATGAATATATCAATTTTAGCAATTGTATTAAAAACAACATGGAGATTTCTGGCAACATGAATAGTGGTACATCTAAAATTTTAATTATCCTTATGCCTAAAATTATTATACTCACAACAACTAAAGTGTGTGATTTTAACAAGCCAAAAAATAATTGGCATTTAGATGCATCATTTTTTTTTTTATTGAAAATACCTTTTAATAATTTTGTTGCACTATCAATCAATAGTCATTTAGGTAACTAACCCTAAAGGATGGCTAGGGAACTTTCATCCACATGAACATATCTAAGAGTTTTTCATTGTGATCAATAGTCATTTAGGTAACTAACCCTAAAGGATGGCTAGGGAACTTTCATCTACATGAATATATCTAAGAGTTTTTCATTGTGAACTAAATAGATGAGGTAAGGAAGTTGGATCCAAAGTTTGGAACCCATCGTCATGACATTGGTGTAAATTTAGTAATAGATCGTAGTAGTTCATTAACCTTATGGTCAAGATTGGGAGTGCATTGAACATGCTGGTGGTCAGTATGATGAATACTTATTCAAAAAACAACTTGTACTAGCATTGAGCATGCTCGTGGTCGGTATGATGAATAGTTAATTGTTCAAAGACAACTTGTACCATAGGAATCTCTTCACAAAATGGTTGTACAAAACTCGAATGTCTATTTTCTTCCTCTATATACTCAACATCGTGAAAAAATTCCATGTCTTCTTTAACTTGATCATTGTTTGTTGATGGAACATTGGTTGGAGGTTTACTTGAAGTTGGAATTAGAATGGCTTCCATTAGACACACACACTTCACATGTTACAATGAAATAGGGATGCATTTTCTCTTAGTTCATTGACTGTTTTAGGGGGCTACTCTTTCCTATTTGACTATGTTGCTTGATGGTGTTTCTTTCCCATCTTCACAAGGATTAATGAAAAAAGAACTTGACAAAAAGTGTCTTCACAATCACACTAAATAACAAAAAATATTGCAATAGTAATATTTCCTTAGAAACACCTCTACTTACGCAAATAAGGCCCTGCTTTTAGAAGACTATAAAGTTGTGATTCATGCCTTTTTTTGTATGTGTGAATATGGACATTCTTTATTAGTGCACACACATTAATAACACATGTGCATTATTAATGTGCACAAGTTGTTGTTACAATGGGTCAAAAATTGACTTGAAAAAAATTAGTGAGCCTTTCAAGTAACTTCCAAGGTTCTTCGATGTTAAGTATTCAAAGAGTAAGGTAGTTGCAAAGACAATAGGGAGAGTTGAGGAAATCAATTTGTACACCTCTATTGGTTCTTAATCACCTTCGAGGTTGTTATGGGTGCCATGACTAGGTTAATGTCTAGGGTCCACACCAAGAATCATTCTTGGGTCCATGGTTAGCGTTTGTTAGCATTCGAGTGGGATATAGGTGCCATGAGTAGGTTTTGTGCATTGAAAATTGGGTTCAAAGTATAAACATGGTTAGGGGGGAAACAAGGGTCTTAAGCCCTAAATGAACCTTTTACAACTCAGTCCCTATGGTTAGAGAAGGAAAACACTTGAACTTTAGGCCCTAAACATCATTTATTGTGCTCAATTTCCATGAACAATACCTAGAAACCACAACAAAATCCTTCTCTAGGGGGTCTTGTGTTGCATAATTGAATATGGGTGTCATTATGAGGTTTTGTGCACCGAGGATGATCACGAGACCTTAACCATGGCCGAGGAAGGAAAATGAGTGTGTTGGGATTTTGTTGAATCTTATCAGGCATAAGAGCCTTAAATCAGTCCTTGAATCAACACATGAGTCCTTGTAGGGGTTTTTTGCAACCCTTAAATGGTATATGGGTGGCATGTTTGTGCACTGGAAATGGGTTTAGATGCCTAAACATGGTCAATGGTGTAAATAAAGGCCTTAATCCCTAATTAAACTTTCTTGAGATCAAGTGTTGTGAACAAAACAAAAGCACAATGACATGAACCCTCACTAGGGGGTCTTTGGCCTAAAAGTCGAATGTGGTTTTCATTAATATTTTTTACACATCATAGATGGGTCTTCTCAATATTAAGCACCATGAATGCATTATTGAACTTTCTCAAGCTCAAGCACCTTGAACAACACCTAGAAAACATGACACAAGCACTCTCCATGGAGTCTTTGACATCCAAGTTGAATATGGGCACCATTATGTGGTCATGGGTATCACAAATGGGTCTTAGGTCTATGACCATAGTTGGGGGGGGGGGGGGGAATAACCTTAGGCCCTAAACATAGCTTCTCATGCTTGAGTGCCATGAACATGTCCTCATACCACCACACAAGACCATTGATCATTTGTGGGGCCTTGGTCATCACCAAAGAATGAAAAAAAGTGACTTAGAATCTTGTTAAAGCTTCTCAAGCTAAAGAGCCTTGAACACATACTTGAACCAACGTACAAGAACTTTGTAGACGGTCTTTGGCCTTTGAGTGGAATATATGCACCATGAGTAGGTTTTGTGTGCTGGACATGTGTGTTGAGGTGTAAACATGGTCAGAGGGGAAAAAAATGCCTTATGTCTAATTGGACATTCTCAAGCTCAAGTACCATGAACAACACCTAGAAACCATGTCACAAGCTCTCTCTAAGGAGTCTTTGATACCCAAGTCAAATATGAGCACCATTGTGAGGTCTTTAATCATTGATGTGCCTTAGGTATATGCCGATAGTAAGGGGAGGGAAACAAGATACTATGGCCCTAAACCTTGCTTCTTAGGCTCAAGTACCATGGATGAGTCCTTGAACCACCACATCCAACCTATGTTGGTTATCAACCACCTCCAAGGCTACTATGGGCACCATGATTATGCTAGTTGTGCATCAAGAATGTGTCTACAGGTCCAACCAAGGTCACTGGAGGAGAATAATGGGTCGTGAGCCCTAAATGATGCTTGTTGGGATCAATCTCTGTGAACAGCACCTACAACCCACAAAGATTCTAAGGATATAGTGTGGAACAAGTACTTGAACAACCACACAAGACCATTGTACAATATCTCTGGCCTACTATAGGGATATGGGCACCATGATTAAACCAAAACACATGCCTTGAATAAGAATGTACCTTGATCCCACACCAAGAATCATTCTCAGGGGCATGGTCGTGGTTGTTTAGCATTTGAGTGGGATATAGGTGCCATGAGTACATTTTGTGCACTAAATGTGAGCCTTGAGGTTTAGAAATGGTGAGAGGATAAAATAAAGGGCTCAAGCCTTAAATGAACCTTCTACAACTCAAGCATTATGATTAGGGGAGGAAAACACTTGTTGTTTCCCAATCTCAATCGCCATGAACAACCTTGTAAACCATAACACAAGCATTCTCTAAGGGGTCTTTGGCATCAAAGTTGGATATGGATGCCATTAGAAGGTTTTGTGCATCAAGGATGGGCTGTGGGGCCTCGAACATGGTTGAGAAAGTAAAACAAGTGCCTTGGGATATTGTTGAATCTTCTTGGGTTGAAGAGCCTTGAATGAGTCCTCAAACCAACACATGAGTCCTTTGTAGGGGTTGTTTGCATGTTTTTGATTGGGATATGGGTATCATGAGTGGGTTTTGTGCACTAGAAATGGGTCTTGATGCCTAAAGATGTTCATAGGGGGGAACAAGGGCCTTAAGCACTAATTGAACCTTCTCAAGCTCAAGCACCATGAACAAAACCTAGACATAGTGACATGATCCCTCACTATGAGGTCTTTAGCCTAAGAGTTGGATATGGGTGCCATTAAGATGTTTTACATAATGTGGATGGGTCTTGTGGCCTTCACCACAGTCATGGTACAAAAACAACACCATCAAGCCCTTAACCATGTTTAATGGAGGGAAACAAAAACCTTAGGCCATAAACATAACTTCTCATGCTTAAGCACCGTGGACACATCCTCAGACCACCGCATGGGACCATGGATGGTTCATGGGGCCTTGACCATCATCAAATACTGAACATAAGTATATTAAGATCTTATTGAAGCTTCTCAAGATTAAGTTCCTTAAACTAGTACTTGAATTAACACACATAAACTTTGTAGGGGTTCTTTGGTCTCTAAGTGGGATAGAGTCACCGTGAGTAGGTTTTGTGCACTAAAAATATGTGTTGAGACATAAACATAGTTATGGGGGAGACAACAACCTTAATCCTTAATTGAACTTTCTTGAGCTCTAGTAGCATGAACAACACCTAGAAACCAAGACACAAGCCCTCTCAAAGGAGTCTTTGATGTTTGAGTTGAATATGGGTGCATGCCATTATGAGGTCTTGGGCATCATGGATAAGTCTCAGGTCCATGACCATAATCAGGGGAGGGAAAAAAATCCTCTGGCCCTAAACCTTGTTTCTCATCCTGAAGAACAATGGACAAGTCCTTAAACCACCACATTAGACTTTTTTTGGTTATTAATTGACTTTAAGGGTGATATTCCCATGCCATGACTAGGTTAGTTTTGCACAAAGAATGAGTATAACAATCTAACCAAGGTCGTGGTATGACAACAATGGTCTCGTGTCTTAAATGACACTTCTTGGTGTTAATCACCATGAAAACACCTACAATCCACAAAATATATCTTGGTCATCTTTCGACTAAGATTGGTTTACCAAGATACATTATGAAGTTTTTCAAAACACTGATGGGGCTTTGCATGTTGACAATGGTCAGGGAAGTATAACAAGGGCCTTGGGAATTTAACAAAGTTTTTCATGCTCAAGCATGCTAAAAGATGAATTTAAACTTCACATAGGACCTTTCTATGAGATCTTTGGCTTCTATATGAGATATGATTGTCATTAATTAGTTTTGGGTAGTAGTGACGGGTCTAAGGGCCTAGACTATGGTTGAAAAGGAAAACAAGGGCCTTATGTAGGAAAATGAACCTTCTATGCATCAATCATTGTGAACAAGACCTCTAACTACAACATATGCCCTCTTTATGGGGTCTTTGACTCCCAAGTGGTATTCCATGTGCCATTGGGCAATTTTATCCAAAGGGGATGGGCCTAAGGGCCTTGATTATGCTTGGGAGAGAAAAATATGTCATTTTCTCTTAAAACATTGTTTTGATGTTAAATATTTCCTTTTGAAACATGTCAAGGTGAAATAGTTTTGAACAATTATCATTTTATGTATTAAAACACATGCGGGTTACAAATAACACTTGCAGGTTCTTGGTGGGACTCTCTTTTTTTCTCTACATCTTGTATGAGTCGGTTGCTTTGGTTTTAGCTTCGGATTGACAAGCCTGGTGGTTTGGACCACATCACCAAAAACCCATTCCTTTTTTCAGCTCCCTATTATTATATCCATTTTCAACTAGGTTTTTACATATGGTCCACATATTCATTGATGATGAAGCTCCACACAACTATAGAGCTCTGTATGTAGATTACACAYACACGTCAACTGGGTTTAATCTAGCTGGTTGGGAGGAATGATTGTTATCCTCCCCACCTAGGTTCAATTCCTGAATTAAAATAAGCTAAAATTTATATAGACAATTTTAKAGTAAAAGTTTCTATTAATCAAATAAAACTATAACTTTTRCAAAATTGCTATCAATATTGTGAAAATAAAATAAAATAATTGAACTTATGCATGAGATTTATGAGATTTATGGATAAACACTATGTAGAAAGTTTTGAAACATCCTACCTTTAGAGTGGATACTATATCCATGTTTAAATATAATAATTGATTAATTGTTATATAAATATATTSATTATTTARCTGGCTTATTTATATATATATATATATATATATATATATATATATATATATATATATATATATATATATTTAATAAATAAATTATACATATTTTTATAAAAAAATTAATATATTAATATCTTTTTTATATGTTTTTATAAAAAAACTAAAAAATAAATTTAAAATATTGATTCTGAAAACTAGTTCTCTTTCAGTAAGAGGTTTTTTTTTTGGACAAACAGATCTATGGTCTAATATCCAAAAGCATCAGGCCTCAGTGAAAATCTGTCTTCTTATCAACCATCAACTAATTATTCCAGATAGAATATTTTTTCTTAAATAACAGTAAAAGAATCAGCACATACATTTTCAGAAATGACTATTTTTTTAGGGGACATTTGCCTAAAATGGGGAGAGAAATTGTTAGATTCGTTGATTTAAGTGATTATATCTGTATATTCAAAATGTCCCAGGGATTTTCAGCTTACTGAATCCATTTCTGCATTTTGAAATGAATTTTATTACAGGATCCGATGAAAAAAACCATTTCATAAAACAGCTAGACAACTCCCATTCAAATAGCCCCTGTGTTCCCACTACTAATTAACCTAATTGGTTAAGGTTAAGAATTATGATAAGTTTTCCGAACTTCCCACCGTGGTAAAAAAAAGTTTAAAACATCTCGCAATTATTTTCCATAATATTTGGAAAAAAAAACCAGAGTTGCTGAGAAGGCTAGTTTTGAATAGTCACAGTCTCGCTCACATGGCGTCCCAGTCAAGTCCGGACTCCGTATAAACAATTCATATCCGTAACGTCGCTGAAGCTCGTTGGACAGTTCAAATGCCGGCCTACACCTGAGCAGTATTCAATTTCATAGCCTGTAGGGTACGTTTTTCGTACTCAGTTTTTTATCCATAAACACTATTATTCACAGTAACCCTGTTGCCGCTCCAAAAAAAAATCTCCGTATATTTATGTCTTTCCTATCGATTATTTTGCGCGCTGTGACAATTTCAGAGCTGGGTTTTCAATTTGTCTCAGGCAGATCCATGTTTTCAATTTGCTAACCTCTCATGCTTTTCTGCAGAATGTTTCCTTCCCCACCTTTCTTTGTTCATATGCAGAGATTCCTCCTGTTTTATTATACCACAGCTTTGTTATTGTCATTACACAACCTCAATGCTATTGAAGTTGGTGGATTCAATAACAGTTCCATGGATCAAGAAGAAATTGATGGATTGTTTGATGTAATGGAAGCCATTTTGGACGATCCCACTTGGAGATCAACTCATGAGCATCCTTGCACTGACGAGACATGGCCTGGAATCGGGTGCGAAGCAAGTCCCGACGGCCTTCTACACGTAACGAAGCTTCACATTGGTCTGGACAGCACAGAGAGTTGCAGAGAGGATTCTCTTCCCAGGTTCTCTTCTTCTATTTTCAAACTCCGCTGTCTCAAGAGCCTTTTCATCTTCAACTGCTTCCAGGTATCCCATGCCACAATCCCTCCTGAGATTGCTATATTATCTCCATCTCTGGAAGAGCTGGTATTCAAATCCAATAACGCTTTGCTTGGCTCAATACCCAGAGAGCTTGCAGGATTGACTAAATTGAAAGTTCTGAGTTTGTCTCAGAACGGCCTGAATGGCAATATCCCACCAGAGCTTGGAAAGCTGGACAAGTTACAACACTTGGATCTCAGTTACAATCAGCTCACCGGAACCATTCCAGATGAGTTTGGAGGCCTGCAAAGCCTCTCCATTCTTGACCTCAGTGAAAATAAGCTGCAAGGACCTGTTCCTCCATCTATTGGGAGCTTGTTGTTGCTGCAGAAAATAGATTTGAGCTCCAATAATCTCTCAGGAAGAATCCCTCCGGTGCTTGGGAAGTTGCAGAACTTATGTCTTTTAGCCTTAAGCCTAAACCAGTTTACTGGGCCCTTGCCTGATACGTTAAAGTCTTTGAGAAATCTTCAATGCTTAAAGGTCGAATCCAATCCCATGAACTCTGCTTTACCAGATTTTTTAGGATCTCTGCCTAGATTATCCGAGTTAAGCCTTTCTTCTGCAGGATTTGAGGGTTGTATACCCAAATCTTTGTCCAGTCTCAGCAATCTGAGTGCTTTGGCACTGGATGATAACAGGCTTAACGGATCTATTCCTTCAGATTTGGGAGAGCTGCAGTATTTGTTTCAGATGAATTTGAGTGGGAATTTTTTGAGTGGAGAGGTGCCTTTCTCTGTAGACTTCGTGAAGAGGCTTGGGAACAAATTAGACCTGAGAGGGAACCAGTATTTGTGTGCGAACAAAAGATTGTCTCAAGCTTTTACTGCTGCTGATGTTCGTCCTTGTTCAGGTCAAGAGCGTGGCAAAGTTTCCTCTACTAGCAGGGCTGGCAGTTTCAACGCGCCCAGCCAGCCAGCTGAATCTGGTTTCTCTGGAACCGTGTCGGTCCAGAGATTGAGAAGTTCAGTATGGATATTTTTATTCGCGTATATATATGTTATGAAGTAATTAAACTGTTTAATGGTATTATTATCGCTTAGCCCTGCTTGGTAGATTCTGAATAAATGTGTATTGTTTCAAATTTAATGTGTGACATTTGATTATATGGTAAGATTGTCGTTTGTTAGTGTATTGTTCTGTTTAGGAGGTTGTTAATCTGGTTGGATGTGACAGCATTTATCTAATTAGTTTGCTCCTATTTTGGTGTGATTGAATTATTTTCATAAGAGTTTCTTACTATGCTAAGATAGTGTGTCGATATTAAGGTAAAGATTGATGTAATTATATGTGTACCATTACATTGGTTAAATAGAACATTCAACATAGTTTTGGTTTGTGGAAACTATGTCTACTTTATTATTTTTTTTTACATGGTATCATAATTGGTACGAGTTTGATTCTCTCTTGCAAGAGTGGTCCGTGATCATGGTTTTTCAATGTTTCTAATTCTTTGTACATATATAGGATTAGTGTAGGTGAAAATAGATTGTTTTGTGAGTGATGCTATGGTTTGTCTGTAATATTTTGCCATGATTTGTTTGTAGTGTTATGATTTTAGGTGTCCCTAGTTTGTCTGTGGATATATGTGGTTGGTTCATCGTTTGGTGAATTCAACCTTGGCGGTGAGAAACTGCTCACTATAGATGATGTATCCATGGCTTGTAAAGGTTGTGAAAAATATGCACATTGGAAGTCTTTTTTTTCAGATCTGTCACAAGAAAAGGTAGTTTGTGTGAACTGTTGGTGCCAACTCGGTGTGTGATGACTGGTGCTTGCATGCTTATGGCTGTGTTTGAGATGCATTTGCATGGAGGTTCATTTCTGATCATGAATGAATGGATGTGATATGATATAGTGTAGCATGTGCTCAAAGCTTGCATTGATCTTGTTGACCAAGAAATCAAAGATTGATGGTAGTTTTGCATGGTGCATGAGAACCAACAAGTAGATTTGTTGAAGATTGGAGGAACATCCTTGTGAAGGAGAAAGGTTGAGATCTATAGATTGGATCATTATTTTGATGATCTAGTTGGTCTTTTGTTGAAAGTGTTTGTATGTTGTAGAGTGTGTTTCTATACTATCATTAGAGAAAACAGTTTGTTGTGTGCAACATGGAGTGAAGGATGTGTTACATCGTGGAAATATGTGTGTTAGAAAGATGCCCATAAATATAAGTTCTGTTCTGTTAGTTGGTATAGGCTATTATAGATTTGTGTATTCCTCAATGCAAGGAGACTTGACATTGAGGAGGCAATGGTCATAATATTTTGAAGGTTCTCTTGAAAGGATCTTAGAGAGAATTTGTTATTCCCCCCCTTAAAAAAAGGGTCAGTGACAAATGGAGTATCCACTGCTATTAAAGATGCTATGAAAAATATAACATGTAGGGGAAGTGGTATTGAGATATTCAACGATGTGCATTTTTTCGGGTTTGAAGCATATGGAGCATTGATTGGTGGAGTAGAACATTGTTGCAAGTGCCCCTAGGGTAATAGAAATCTCAAGTGTGGTAGTGCCTATTGTTGAATGGATCTATGTTAGGAAACAAACACTCAAACACCTTGAAAATGAAAAGAGAAGTAACTCCACACCTTGAGAATTAGATAGAAGAATGAAAGATAAGCCTCTTTGAGGGGGTAAGCTCCTTTTACAATAAAACAAATGTATAATATGAGATGATTCTAGGACCAGGTCTCCTTGGTATATACAGGAGACAAAGGGTATAATTACACATTAAAGGGTTAAGTCAACAACATTAATATAACAATAGAAATGTAATAACTCTATATCTAGGACTTTATCTAGGGCTTAACATGGGGTTTTGTCTAGGGATTAACATGCCCCTCCCCTTCAGACAAGTGTTTCCCTCAACACTTAATTAGCCGTGGATGTTTATGCATGAATAATTCATCTTTCATGTCACCTCTTCTACTGGTAGGTTCTTCCACTTGTTGAGGTACTCAATAATTGCTCAATTTCATAGCGGCTTAATCCTTATTTCAATGATTGTTTCTAGTTCTAGTATGATTTTCCATTCTTCATTAATATTGGGTAAAATAGTTCGCACTTGGATCTTGTCATCAATTACCTTCTTTAAGAAAGAAACATGGAAGAGTGGATGTACACGTGAAGATGGAGGAAACTTCAATTTGTACACTCTGTACAATTTGTATACTCTACAAGAATGTGCATGCAATAATCGCTGTTAGAATTAAGCATAACTCAAAATATTTGTTAATTAGATTGCAAGTTATTATTCACATAAATTTATGAAGAACACAATGCACCAAGTCAAAATTTGATTCCTTAAACACATTCTTCTCCGAAACAACTCTCCAACAGTTGTGCTCATGCTTCATTTAGAGTTTTGAGTGGAAATTTACAACATTCACATGTTGCAGTTTCCACTTTTTTACTACTACAGAATTACTTTATTACTTTCTGAGAAAATTTTGGCACCTAATTCAAAATTATAGGTGGAAATATTTCTTCTCCTCATCAAGACCTTTCCAGCGACTATTCATTTTCTCAAATCTGAGCTCCGAGATGAAAGTTATAGTCCGAAGAAGTTTAGACTACTTTTCCCAATTTATCCTTGTATGCTACACGTTTCTTCTTTCTCTTCCTGCACTGTTTACATACCCAAATCCTAAATCCGGCTCCATGGTTGTCTTCTATGGTTCATAAGCTTTCCATAGATTGCTCCTGTGCCTCAAACAAACTTATGAGCAAGGAGTTATGCCCTCTAGAAGTAAATTGGTATCAAAATTATACCTTAACTATTTCAACTGTAACTCTCTCATACGAGCTCTATTTTATGCTTGGAGTAGCTCGTTGGATAGCTCTCTCCAAGTTATTTTATTTAAGTTGCAAAGATACAATGTACCTTGGTATACTACATTTTCATCAGTGTTCATTTCCTAAAACTATCATTTAGGATCTCAAAATTGTCCCACAAGCTGTTCTCAACCTTCAAAATCTCAAAAAAATCATAGAAAATTCACTATTTTACTATTATAACAACTTTTTAAATCTGAGTCGTCGATCTTAAATTGACTGAAATATGAGTTGTTGATCTACTAATCCTTTCCAAACCCCGCAAATCAATTTTCATCGTCAATCAACAACTTAAAAAGATATGGACCGTTGATTTGAGCTCCATCAGTGATCGACAATCGATGTTCTCCTTTGGACACACACAACACTTTTCCAAAATTGTTGACCCAACCATCGACCGTTGGCCCTTTCCTTTGGAAACTGATTGAAATACCTCGCTGAATTGGCTGACTTGACTATCGACCATCGCTCGTCGATGACTTTCGTTGGCGACTAAAATACTTCTTCACCAATTCAACCAACCCCCCACCATCGACTATCCACCATTTATGGCCTGATGTGACAACTATGCTTACATGGAATGATACGTGGATGCTGACATGGCATGACACATAGACTCTAACATGGCACTCTAGCCACTACTACATATGGGGTCAAAATTCTACAAAAAATTTCGATGATAAGGATAAATTAATCATATTGTTGCAAATTACGACATATTAAATTTTTTATTTATTTTATTTTATTTATTTATTTATTTTTTCTAGGTGCTCTGATGAAAGTTGTACTTTCGACGAATTTCTATAGTCGTCGATCTTGCGACGATAGTTCGTCTATCTATCGACGAATGTAGAGAATGCAAGCTACCTATTTGAAAACGATTTAATGATCAATTAATTGGTCAACTTAAACATAGTCAACGTTCGTCGGAAGACCAATAGAGGTTAGTAATCTCGACTATTTTGTTGTAGGTGCGATGGTTATAAAATATTTTTGTGCTCATTGTTCGCTGCACGATTTTTTAGTCTTTTTTCTATGTGCTACTTGCCTCAGATCCAATTCTTGATCTGCATAGCTTGGATTTTGTACTTTGAAGGTTACAAATTTTCAATATTGCTTTGTCTCTTTTTTAAATACCCAGATTGGATCCCTAACCCTTAGACCCTCTTTCATTTGGGGACACAAATTGTTGCCTAGGAAATAAGTATGAACATGTCTACTCAATTCCATTTAATCACTATACAATGTGTCTTGGTCTAGTTCTATTTTATTGTTTGATTTTATTACTTGCTTATAGTGAAGCTTTGGAACTTATGTGGTAAAAATGTATGGGTTTGATTTGTTGATTAATTGTTCACTACTATTATAAACCTTTAATAAATCTATGAAAAAAATGGATTAATTTTCTAGTACATATGTGGTCAATATCCGATAACATTTGTATCGTAAGAATATATTCATATATTGTACTTATATTACTTCAGTGAATTTTGTTGTAAATATAGGAAATCCCAATGCCAACACCTGAAGAAAGTGAAAGGACGATTGGTAGGTTAAGGGTTGCATTGGAGGCATAGGGTGATGCAAAATGTTATTGCCATTGTAATCAATGCAGGGGATTGAAAATAAGAAGACTTGTAAGGAAAATAGTTGAAATACATTATTGGAGGTATGAACATTGTGAAGGGGGGCATACATATTGTCCCATGGTAAGTTAGTCATTATATATGTCTTTGTATTGATTGTATTTATAACATTTTCTTTTGTTTTGATATTTTTTATATACACTAATGTTACTGATTGTTTGTAATTGTAAAGATAAATCCTCCTAGGTGTCTGTCGCACGGATAAATATCTGCCAAGTAGTAGTAGAAATACTATTTTACAAGATGCAAAATATGGTATGGATATTGAAGATAAAGTCAATCCTATGGAAGAAGATGACACCAATAATATTGTTGACCTGGATGGTGGGACAAATAGATTGATCTTTGCTCCTATCGATGAGGAAAACTTTGATGATATTCATGATGTACCTATGCTTGAGAAGGCATAACAACCCCTTTATGAAGGCTCAATATTATATATTCTCTCTACTATAATGTTGTTGGTGAACTTGAAGGTATTGAATGGTTTGTCAAACACTTGTCTAACATAGATCCTAAGGTACATAATATAATTCGTTACATATTATACGTAAAGGTCAACTTTATTTTTCTCTTTTTTTAGTGTCAATTAAGGTGTAAATTAAGGATGCAATATTTTTTATTACTATTTTTTTTTCCTCAGAAAAAGTGTAATTTTATTCATCCGAAGAGACAAAATTACATTCTATAGGTGTTAAGTGAGCACATTCCATATATGGCTAGATTCAGCTGGTACAACATCAAAACATAGGTAAAACAAAAAATAAGTTAGGGCCCATAAAGACCACATACGTGAGCCAAAGGCAACAACCATCAAAACCAATCGAAGAAGCAAAGACCCCAACCTTAACATTGAGCTCATAGAGAATTCTTCAAATAAAAACTCCAGATACCAGATGGACCAGGTCATAGAGGTATAAGCCTCTCAAGCCACAAAGCCTGAGTATACATCAAACCCTGAATGAACCAACACCAAAACTAGAGAAGGAAGAAAAAACACTAGCCATAACCATGAGCAAGCAAAGACAACATTTACAGAGAAAAATATAGAGATTAGACGGACCAAGTCATAGAAGTATATACCTCTCAAGCAACCGAGCCTGAGAACACACCAAACCTTGAATGAACCGACACCAAATATAGAGCAAGAGACCGCTGATGATAAAACCCCAAAACCAAAAGTAGGACGAACCAGGTCAAGAGAGACATACATTCCTCCCTGAGACACGAGAAGTTCCAAAACCCCATAGCCCTGCTTCAATAAACCCGAACCCCGACAACAAGTTTGTGAAACTAGAACTAGCGAAGCAATGGGTATACATCAGACCCTGACGCGATCCAACATCTTGAAAAGGTACAATAAGAGAAATAATAGAGCCGCAATGGATAGGGAACTCAACACCAACAAGATCATACAACACATGAGGAAAGGCCATCATTGATCTCCGATGAAAACCCAAATCCACAACATTAAGCACCAGATGTGGACGAAAGAACATTCGAGCAAGGGAGACGACCCCCTGATCTATACTAGAGGCACCAGATCAAAAGGTGAATACAACGCCAAAAACCGAAAGCTGAAGAAACTACACCACAAAAACTGACGACTCCAGGCAGACACACACCAAAAGACCCACTCCACACATCAGATTTGACACCGAGAAGAAAGGGAGAATAAAAAAACAGAAAATGAACTCTAGGACGAGCCCCGTGAGAATTACAGATAGAACCAACACCAGGAAATCAGAGGACTACGACAGGGCTTGCAGCTAGGGTAAAACCCTAGCCGCAAAAACACACACCTCTCCCTTTTTTTATTACTATTATTTACATTAACTAGTTATTTTCTATGATGTAGATTGTTAAGTGAATTTTTCTTACCACCGTCAAATAATTTACCTCACACACACCGAGAGTTGTTTGCCATTATGAAATATATTGGAATGGAGTATCAGGCTATTGATGCATGTCTGAATGATCATATTATATATTATGGACAATATGCATCAGAAACGAAATGTCTGCAATGTCAAATCAATAGATATCGAACTGATCAAATAACAAAAAAGGTGCCTCATAAGGTTCTTCGTCATATTCCAATAATTCCACGTTTGCAACAATTGTTCAAGTGCCAAAGCATTGCGCAGTTTATGGATTACCATACACAACACATAAGTGAATATGATGTTCTTCTCATGCATGCAAATGGTTCTGCATTTAGGAACATCGAAAAAATATGACCAATTTTTAAAGAAGAACCTCATAATGTTAGGCTTTCATTGGCAGCTGACGGTGTCAATACATTTTGTGAGCTTAGGTCTATTTACTTAGTGTGGCCTATTTTTGTTATAAACAATAACCTTCCTCCTTGGATGTCAATAAAGAGGGAGCACACAATGTTGACAATGATTGTTCCAAGTATCTGTTTACAAAATTGGTTTGAACGTTGCATTTTGTTTGTCTTATTCGTTGCATAATTACTTATATATACAGAAGGTAGTAATTATGTGTACTTTCACCCAATTGGGTGAGTACCGAGTGAAAGATATAAATGTATATATTGAGCTTCTTGTTGACAAGCTACTAAAGTTATGGGTTGGAATCACTATGTACGACATCTTTAGACCAATAGGGAAAAATGAATTTCAATTCCATGGAATACTTACATGGGAAATTCATGATGCCCCAAGGCTAACACATTTTTGTGGTATGTAACATACTATTGCACTTTAATAGTATATAATTTTATGAAAATATGATGCACGCTTCTTAAATATTAATTCCTTATTAAATAAATAATACTGACATTAATCCATATATTGCAGGTCTTCAAACAAAGGGTAAATTTGCATGTCCAGTTTGTGGTCCTAGGATGAAATCAAGTCATTCAAGAATTCTAGGAAAGGAGGTATTTGATGAATATAGGCACTTTCTCCCTAAGAACCATAGGTATTGAACTACAAAAAACATCTTTTCAATTTGAAAGAAGAGATTGGAATAAAACCACGAAGAATTACACCTCACCTATGGAAGTTGGAATATAATAAAAATCGTCAAGGTAAGCATTTAGTCTATGTATCATATATATTAATGTTTTACAATTTCAATTTGTATTGAATTATGTTTATTGTATCTAACAATTATTTTTGTAATCTCATTAATTATTTTTCATAAATGTCGTCAAGGAATTAATGGGATTCCATGATGAATGAAAAGTTACCCTATACAATTCAATAGGTTGCCTTACTATGAGTACCTACAAATAGCTCATTTGTTTGATACAATGCATATTAGGAAGAATGTAACAAAAACACTATGGAGATTTGTAGATGGAAGGGGTGACAAACAAAAAATTGTCAAAATTTGTACTGACATTCATGAAGCCAATCATGCACTACAACATGTGATTTATTTGAATAGCAATGGACATTGAAATGGTCTTCCATGGTCATTTATAGAGCAGGAAAACATTGTTGTAAAAGAGGTCATTCAAAAAATTAAATTTCCCATGGGATTTGCTTCAAAAATAATAAACAACTTAACGAAGAAAGGTGGATTTGGTGGGGTGAAAACTCATGAATGGCATACCTTCATTAAGATACTTATTTTGGTAGATTTCTATATTTGGTAAATATTCAAATTTTTAGTATTATAATTTGTTTTTCTTTTCAAAAAAATTAATGATCCCTTTGTTGTTACAATATGTTATACCTTTATCTCTCCCTCATAGATTTGAAAACAATGTAAAACAAGTTATACATGATCTTGGAAAATACATGAGGTAAATATTAATGATTTATATGAAAAATATTTGTTGCTCAACTTGTTGACATCTGTTTTACTTTCAATGTATATATGTTGTTGAAACCTATGATTTGATTTGTTATATCATGTGTAGGTGGTTGTCATCTAAAGAAATCCATAAAGAATATATAAAACATTGGGGCAGAGAAATTCCTCGGCTAATGTGCGAAATGCAAAAGTTTCCACCTTTGACATTTTTCAATGCACAAGAACACTACCTCATACACAAATTTGAGGAGATTGAAATGTGTGGACCTGTACACACAAGGTCAATGTGGAGGGTGGAGAGGAATTTGAAGTCATTGAAGGCTTTCGTTAGACAAAGAGCACGTCTTGAGGGATCTATGGTGGAGGGCTATATGATATATAAATCTTTGGTGTATATTAGTCAATATCTTCCTAAATTAGCAGTGAAAATCATGAAGGTGCCTAGGATTTGGGATGCCAATTCCATTAACAAATTTGAAGGGGAGGTCCTGGTTAGGAAAAGGTACAATGAGGAAAGTGAAAGGTAATTAAATGGTATATATCTATAATACTTTACATTAATATTGATTTATTTATATATTGTACTTATTTATTTTTTATTTAGCTTCCATGATCAATTATTAATCTTTATTCTAATTAGCGATTTTTATTCTTTTTTTCATATAGTTGGTCAAGAGTGGGATGCACTACATTTATACATCGCAAACAATCTTGATTGGATGAAGGTATGGATAGATTGATGTATACAATGTAATGGTAGGTTATCATGAGAAGGGGTGGCTACTTTTCTTAATGAAGCTCTTCATAATCAAGATACCTATCTTACTAAGAGGGAAATTGATTTAGCATATGGTTTAAAATATAAACAGACAAGAATATCATTCACCCACATCATGTTTTAATTTTTTTCCAATATATTAATCTATGTGGTGTGTTTTTTTTTTATAATTTTTTCCTAAGTCTAAATATGTTTATTGATTGATAATGCATTTTTTACATGTTGGGCATATTGTAGTTGACACACCACAAGGCTATGTGGTGCAATGGTCGTAAATTTCGCATCAAAAAGTGGGATGACGATAAAAACACCTTTGATTGTGGGATAACTACAGTCTTTCAGGTCACTAATGTTTCCTCAATAAGTGACGGGCATCCAACGGTATCAAAAAATAGATACTATGGGTATTTGGATGATATAATCGAGTGTGACTTTAAATCCTTCAAGTTAGTTTTGTTTGAGGTCAAATGGTGCAAGTTACAGATGAATGAATGTGATCCAGATAGAACTATTATTGAGCATGCCAATGAATTTACCATGGTTAATACAAGGACATTTGAGTCGAGTACAACAACTTATGTTCTTCCAAGCCAATGTGAGCAAATATTTTTTTCAGAGGTTCCAAGTAAACTAGGCTGGTCATACATTGTTAGATATGATCTAAGAGAAAGGATTGTGAAGTATAATGTACTGGAAGAAGATGATATTGAAGAAGAAGAAGACATAGAGGAGCATGAGGTAGATGTACCGTCATATGAAGAAGTCGAAGAAGTTGAGCCAAATGTAGATGAAAATGTTCTCGAAAATGATATTATCAAAAATGACATCATCATTGATGATGATGTTGATATGGCCAATCCTTTCAACACCGATTCCGAACCAGATGATACATATGTATACTTGTAAGAAGAAGAATATGATCAATGATATTGCAGAAATGATGAAATGTAGGAGTTATGTGATCTTATCTTTTATATGATTTATTATCTTTAAAGTATTTATTTATATGGGTCAATCATCGTCGTCGTCATCATGATTTTCATCATCATAATAAACATTGACATCCTCTTCCTCCTCCTCCTCCTCATCATCATCACTATCATGATTCTCGTCATGGTGTCGTCATCATCATCGTCGTTATTTTCATCACCATAATCAACATTGTCATCGTTGTCATCATCATCATCATCATTGCAGTCATCGTCGTCATCATCATTATCGATATCATCATCATCATTATCATCACAATATTCCTCCTCCTCCTCATCATCATCGTCATCGTCATGGTCATTAGCATCGTCGTCATCGCGATTTCCTTAGTCATCATCATCATCATGGTCATCATCGTGATTGTCACAATTTTCATCATCATCATCATCGTCATTGTCATGGTCATCATCGTCGTCGTCGTCGCGATTTTCACAATCATCATTATCACTATCGACATCATCATGGTCATCATTGTCATCGTCATCATCATCAACATTGTCATTGTCATCATCATTGCCATCATCATCGCCATTGTCATCATCATTGCCATCACCATCATCATCATCATCATCATCATCATCATCATCATCATCTCCATTGTCATCGCCATCACCATCGACATCATCATCATCATCATTTCCATCGTCTTCGTCATTGCCATTGTCATCATCATCGTCATTTCCATTGTCATAAACATGGTCATCATCATCATCATCATCATCATCATCATCATTTCCATTGCCATATTCATCGTCATCGTCGTTATCTTCATTGTCACAATCGTCATCATCATCATCATTATCATTATCATAATCATCATTGTCATCATCATCCTCATTGTCATCATCATTGTTATTGTCATCGTCCTCATTGTCATCATCATCGTCGTCATTGTCATCACCTTAATCAACATTGTTGTCATCATCATCATCATCAACATCATCATCAATATCATCATCACTATCGTCATCATCGTAGTCCTCATCATCATCATCATCATCATGGTCATAAACATCGTTGTCATCGTGATTGTTGGAGTCATCATCATCATCGCCATGGTCATTGTCATCATGATTGTCATAGTCATCATCATCATCATCATCATCACCATGGTCATCATCATCATCATCATCATGACTTTCGCAGTCATCATCATCATTGTCATCTTCATGGTCATCATCATCATCATCATCATGATTTTCATCTTCATCATCATCAACATCATCATTGTCGTCATCATTTCCATTATCATCATCATTGTCATCATCATCATCATCACCATTATCGTCACCATCATCATCATCATCGCCATTATCATCACCATCATCATCATCATCATCTCCATCGTCGTCATCATTGCCATTTTCATCATCATCTCCATTGTCGTCATCATTCTCATTTTCATCATCATCATCATCATCATCATCATCATCACCATCATCATCAACATGGTCATCATAATCATAGTCATCATCATCATCATCATCATCATCATTGTCATCATCATCATCATCATTGTCATCGTCATCATCATCATCATCGTCGTCATTGTCATCATCATCATCGTCATTGTCATCATCATCATCATCATCATTTTCATCATCATTGTCATCGTCATCGTCATAGTCATTGTCATGGTCATCATAATCATCGTCATTGTCATCATCTAATTTTCATCACCATTTTCATCATCATCATCATCATCATTGTCATCGTCGTCATCATCATCATCATTGTCATCGTCATTGCCATGGTCATCATCGCCATGGTCATCATCACCATTGTTAGCATCACCATTGTCATCATCATCGCCATTGTCATCACCATATCATCATCATTAACACTTTCATCATCATCGTCATCTCCATCGCTATCAACATGGTCATCATCATCGTCATCATAATCATCACCATCGTGATTGTCGCATTCGTTGTCATCATCATAATCGTCATCACTATGGTCATCATCATCATAATCGTCATAATAATCAACATTGTCATTGTCATCATCATCGTCGTTGTCGTCATCATCATCACCATTGTCATCATCATTTCCATTGTCATCATCATTTTCATCACCATTGTCTTCATCATCATCATCATCATCATCATCATAATTTTTGTTGTCATCTCCATCATCATCATCATCATCATCGCCATCGTCGTCATCATTTGCATTGTCATCATCATTGTCATCGCAATTTTCATCAGCATGGTCATCATCATCATCATCATTGTCGTCGTTGTCATCATCATCATCATTGCCATCATCATCGTCATTGTCACCGTCATCATCATCGTCATAGTCATTGTCACCGTCATCATCATCGTCATAGTCATTGTCATCATCATCGTTGTCATTGTCCTTGTCACAGTCACAGTCATCATCATCATTGTAATCATCATCGTTGTCATCGCCATCATCATTGTCATCATCATGGTCAACATCATCATCTCCATCATCATCATCATCATCATCATCATCATCATCATCATCATCATCATCATCATCATCATCATCATCATCATCATCATCATCATCATCATCATCATCGCCATTGTCATTTCCATATTCATTTTCATTATCATCACTACCATCGTCATCGCCATGGCCATCATCATCATCGTCATCATCACCATTGCCATCATCATTTTCATGACCATTGTAATAATCCACACTAATATATCATTTAAATATAACAAATCACATTAACATATAATTTTAATAAATTATGTATAACTTCCTAACCTTACCAACCATTAATTATAATAAACATTCAACACTAAATATTTCTTTTATAATTATAATCATAATTAACATTGTTTCTTTACATCAAATTAAAGAATGTTAGATTATAATCATAATCAACATTGTTTCTTTACTCTACATTAAAAAACATAGAAGGTCAAATTTGGTTATCACTTTGAATTATTTAAATTCAAGTTTAATTATCACTTTTTATAATTATAATTAATATTATTTTTAATGTACATTAAAAAAATATGAAATTTCATTTTGGTTATAATGATAACTGGGTGAAATCACGAAGGTGGGTTACACTTTCGTGACAATCGGGTTTCCAAATTTTCGAAAAACCATTTTTCGGCCGAACTAAAAACTATTTTCAGCTGAAAGATATAATTTTCGGCCGAACTATTGTTCAGCCGAAAACATAAACGTCAAATCGAACGGAGCCATAACCTGGCCCTCGATTTGCGTGTAGAAATTTGGTCGGCCGGATATTTTTTTTCCGGCATTAGTTTTTCGGCCGAAAGATTGTTCGGCCGAAAAATAGTTCGGCCGAACAATAGTTCGGCCGAAAGATGTTTTATATAATATCCACACATCGAGAATAGACGGTTAGAAACTTTTTTGGTTGCGAGAGTCTCTGTTGCAGAGAGCTATTGCCGAGCTGTTGCCGAGGTTTGTTGCGGAGCTGTTGCCGAGGTCTGTTGCCGAGGTGTCGCCGAGGTGTCGCCGAGCTGTTGCCGAGCCGTTGCCGAGGTGTCGCCGTAAATTTGGAGGTATTTCATATGCGTTTATATGTGTTTATATGCCGAGCTGTGTTTGCGTTTATATATGCGTTTATATATGCGAGTTTGCGTTTGTATGCCCATGTTCGCGTTTGTAATGCCCCTGTTTGCATTTGTATGCCCCTGTTTGCGTTTATATGCGTTTATATGCCAAGTTGTTTATATGCCGAGCGTTTATATGCCGAGCTGTTTATATGCCGAGCGTTTGTATGCCCCTGTTTGCGTTTATATGCCGAGCGTTTATATGCCGAGCTGTTTATATGCCAAGCTGTTTATATGCCGAGCGTTTATATGCCGAGCTGTTTATATGCCGAGCGTTTGTATTTGCAATTTAACAATATATGTACAGTTATATTATATTTGCCCCTGTTTGCGTTTGTAATGCGTATGTACAGTTATATGTACAGTTATATTTGCCCCAATTTATATGCCGAGCTGTTTATATGCCGAGCGTTTGTATTTGCAATTTAACAATATATGTACAATTATATTATATTTGCCCCTGTTTGCGTTTGTAATGCGTATGTACAGTTATATGTACAATTATATTTGCCCCAATTTAACAATATATTTACAGTTATATGTACAATATATGTATGCCCCTGTTTGCGTTTGTAATGCCCCTGTTTGCGTTTGTAATGCGTATGTTCAGTTATATTTGCCCCAATTTAACAATATATGTACAGTTATATGTACAATATATGTATGCCCCTGTTTGCGTTTGTAATGCCCCTGTTTGCGTTTGTAATGCGTATGTACAGTTATATGTACAGTTATATTTGCCCCAATTTAACAATATATGTACAGTTATATGTACAATATATGTATGCCCCTGTTTGCGTTTGTATGCCCCTGTTTGCGTTTGTAATGCGTATGTACAGTTATATTTGCAATTTAACAATATATGTACAGTTATATTGCGTGTTTATATTTGCGTTTGTATTGCGTTTGTACAGTTATATTTGCGTATTTTTATATTGCGTATGTATTGCGTTTGTACAGTTATATTTGCGTTTGTACAGTTACATTGCAATATAACAGTTATATGTGCAGTATAACAATATGTGCAATATAACAATATAACAGTTATATTGCAATATAACAGTTATATTGTGCATAATATTGCGTGTTATATTGCGTTTATAACAGTTATAGTGCGTGTTTATAACAGTTATATTGCGTGTTTATATTGCGTTTATAACAGTTATATTGCGTTTATGTAACAGTTTATATTGTGCAATATAACTGTGCAATATTGCGTTATATTGCGTTTATGTTGCAGTTTATATAACAATTTATATTGTGTTTATATGACAGTTTATATTGTGTTTATATAACAGTTTATATTGTTTCTATTTATATAACAGTTTATATTGTGCAATATGACTGTGAAATATTGCGTTATATTGCGTTTATGTTGCAGTTTTTATTGCGTTTATATTGCAGTTTATATTGCGTTTATATTGCAGTTATATTGCGTTTATATCAAGCAGTTTATATTGTGCAATATAACTGTGCAATATACAGTTATATTG
>ML776934.1:1078441-1100689 GCA_009831015.1 Picea engelmannii | reverse complement strand
ACAAGTTTTGTTTTTACTGTAAAGTGAAATTCTAAATAAAAAAAATACTTTTATATGTCGGAAGTTGAATAACTTGTGAAAATACAGTTTTTTTTGTCATAAAACAAGCAAAAGTGTAACCCACCTTCATGATTTCACCCAACTAATATTCTATCATTATATATATAATCTAATTTTAAGGTCACGACTGAGCGAGACACCAAATTGGTGTATGAGACCCCCTTGTCTGTGGGACAAGGGACCCCCTCTGCACAATGATTTGACTGTTAAAGTCTATGGAGGTATACATACCCTGCCCCCCTCTGGATTTGAACTTGTGACCTCTTAACATGAAACACATGTTCTTAAGTACCATTAGACCCACTCAAGCTCTATTAATAATAATAATCTAATTTTAAGGTCACGATGAAGCCATACACCAAATTGGTGTATGCGACCCCTTGTTTGTTGGAAAAGGGACCCCCTTTGCCCAACGATTTGACTGATAAAGTCTACAGAGCTATACATACCCTACCCCCATTTGGATTAAATAGTATGGTGAGAAGTACACATGCAAGTTGGTTACTCACATTACTTTTAGGAATATAACATTCCAATTCATATTGTTACCTTAATGAAAGAAATCTTGTTTGACCATGAATAATTGGTGGAAACTCATGTTTCATAATTTTGTTGTTGAAGAAGTTTCATGTAACGTTAAGGAATAATAACATCATTTGTTTGAATGTTTTGCACTGCTTTTATGTTTGGAAGATTCTTTGTTTGAATGATTTGCACTGCTTTTGTGTTTGGGAGATTGTTTGTTAGATTAAGAAATATTGTTCACTATATTTTTTTTCCAAATGATTAAGTTTGTAATTTTATTTGAAAAGTTGATTTTGATATACAATTTTTTTCTTTCTATAACTTACGTTTTTAGTTTAGTGTTATGGTGATAATGGTTTAGGTGTCATTTTTAAAACATATGTGTCATGTTTAAACATGTGTAACATTAATAAATCAATTTAAAAAAAAAATAAAGTTTGTAATGTAAACGTTGAAAATGAAAATGAATCATTAATTACCATGACTATGACTATAGTTAATAATTCACAATCATTAGGAGCAATGTTATAAATATGTAAAGGAAAAAATTAAGGACTATATCAAAAACTTTAGTTTAGCCCTTCTGATGAAGAAATACGAGTATGGGTATCAAAGCTTTATCACTTTTTAAAAGTGGATAAAATGTGGTAAGCCTTAGGTGTTTAGATTCAATCTAGGATGCATTTGTTTAAAGTAGCAAACATAACGACTAAGGAATTATTTAAAGACTTAACTATGAAAGTGTCACAAGGGACGATGAAAGCATGTGGGGGGGTTATAAAAATGTTTCTACATGATGTGGTGCTATGACATATCACTTAAACATCAAGTTTTGTGTGATAAGGAGTTTACTCTAGATGAGATTAGCATAGCCTTGATAGAGATGGCTTATGATAGATCCCTTGGTCTTTGATGGGTTTTTGTGTGAGTTCTATAACGCCACATGGGTATTTGTCGGGTCTAGCCTACATTAGGTATGCACGTAAGTTGTACATAATCAATAAATGATGATCACATCAAAATAAGTCTAATTACATTTATTCCAATCTAGGGGACCTAGAACTAATCACTATCTAGTGGCCTATCACTCTACTTAATGCGTCATATCATATTTTAGCTAAGACCTTGGATTTATGAATCAAGTACATTTTGCTAGAATATTATCAAGAATATGAAACTAGACATTCCTATAAACCAAACTTGACCTTAATCTCCAAAACAATGAAAAATAGCACTCTAGATGAACCATATAAAATGATCAAACATTGTATGGTAACCCAACATGCCTTGAGAAAGGAGATAACTCATTTTATCTTGTTGTGCTAGAACCTCCCATGAGGTAGGAAGCTTGAATTATATACTATATGAGAGGAGAAAAACATAATGAAGATGCACCCCCTAGGATAAGAAAAAAATATACCTTCAAGGAAGAAACCAATTCAACGACAAGAGATCCATGTAGAGGTGTCAGAGATAACAAGGAAAAGTATCCCAACAACGTGGAAGAGGAATATAAGAGCTAGATCAAAATTTGGCACTAATATGAAAATGTTTTTGGAAGATAAATTGAATAATAAATGAGGAATTGAAGATTCTTTACAAAGAGGAGAGAAATGATGTAAAAGACAAGGAAATGACCTCAAGGAATAAGTGAATGTTAGACTAGTTGTCAGGTGAATGGTTCCATATAGAGGAAGTGTATTGTGGGTCTTGACTAGGAACCATGTGTTCCAAGGTCCATATCATAGGTTACATAATTGAATAATATAAAAAATTAATGTAATGTGGAATGTAAATGGTCCCAAAATAGTTATTACACCCCCTATTCCTAACCTCAAAAGCTATTACATCAAAGAAATGAATAACAAGAATTCCATCATCGTCATTGTTATCATTGTCATCATAGTCATCATTTTTCTCATTGTCATCATCGTCATCCTCATCCTCATCGTCACCACCGATAATCAACATTGTCGGTGTCCTACTCCTCATCATCATCGTCATCATCATCATTGTCATTTTCATCGTACTCATCATCCTTGTCATTGTCATCATCATTGTTGTTAGTGCCATCACCATAATTAACATTGTCATTGTTGCCATCATTGTCATCATCTATGCAATTCGATTGCTAAAGTCTACGAATTTCGTGTTATAGAAATTTGACTACTAAAGTCTACAAAGGGATACATACCCTACCCCCTTTTGGATTTGAACATGTGACCTCCAAGGAGTAAACACATGTTCTTAACCATTAGGCTCACTATATATATATATATATTGTCATTGATGTCAACTCTAGAAGAAGTCTAGAAGCATTGATGTCAAACATAGAGGATGCATGTTGACCCTAGAATAAGTCTCTATAATTAATGGGTGTATTTGGAGAAGTCTCCAATGTGGTCCGCTTATGGCGTGGCTTTAAGCATGGCTCTCATGGGAAGACACTTTGAATAAGTCTACAAGAAACCCATAGGTGTGGTCATGAGGCTCGAAGTTGAATTAGGAAAATGAGGTTGAAGAATACTTCAAGTGTATACAAAGCCCTCATATATGAATAGTCCTCGTCATGCCGTTTCCAATGGTAGGTGGTACACCACGTGTTTCCTCACGGTTGAGGAGTTATGCCCTCTTGAAGTTGGAAGCCCCGAAGAATGGTTAAGAAGCCCCCAAATAGTTACAAGTCTTAATTAAAGGGTAAAGTGGTTGTAACAAGAAATTAAAGTTTGATCCTAGAATTAAGGAAAGAAGTTACTTTGTAAAATTATAAATACACCAGAAAGTTACTCATAAGAACACACACAGGTTCAATGATTATCTATCTTTCAAGTGATATCTTGGTAAATATTTTCATAGCATTTCTGAGGTAGTGAAGTTTTGGTAGTGAAATTTTGGCTATGAATATTTTGTAGTGAAGTTTTGGCTGCAAAGTTTTGGTAGCGAATTTTTGGCCACGACGTTTTGGTAGTGAAGTTTTGGCCATGAAATTTTGGTAGCGAAGTTTGATGAAAATGTATGTTTTTATGTATTGCCGAGGCTTGTATAATGGATGGTTTGGCACATGCCTAAGTCATGTCTTAGAGGTATCCTGGGTACGTGGATGCATATGATTGAGGTACATACATGCTTCAAACATATTCTTGGTATTTGGTTTATGGATGTTATGGTTCATTATTAGAGGCATATCTTTGTGATATGACATATATTCGAGGCATATCTTTTGGTATATGTAATAGTGATGTTATCACATTCTTGAGGCATTTCATTGATGATATCTTATGGCACATGGTGTATGTCATGATTGAGACATATCATGAGTGATATGATATATGGATGAGGCACAAATCATAGTACATGGTTTTGATATATGATTTAGGTATATGGTTGGCCGCTCATCATTGATGTTATGGTACCTACACTTGGCATATCTGATGGTATTTGGTTCGTGATATTGAGACACATCTTGGTGATGTTTTGGTTCATGAGTTGATGATGATATGGTGTAACATTTCTAGAGGAATTTCTTGGTGATCTTGGTACATGGTATGGTATATGTTTTGGTACATGGTTGATGTACATGGCATGGTATAGGCTTTGGTACATGGTTGATGTACATGGTATGGTACAGGCTCTGATACATGGTTGATGTACTTGGTTGATGTACATGGTTGATATACATGGTTGATGTATTTGGTTGATGTACATGGTATAATGATGGTTTTGGTATATTAGTGACAAAGACAGTGACATGGACAATGACATGTTGGATGATTAGTTGATCATCAGTTACTGGTTGATGTGATAGAGTGGTAGTGACAATGGTTGTTACAGGTTGATGTGACAGTGACAGTGACAATGGTTGTTACAGGTTGATGTGATAATGTAAGTGACAGGTTGGTTGATGTATTAGTGACAGTGGCAGATACAGGTTGATCAATGGTAGTGACATTTTGGTCTACACTTATATTTCAGGGTGACAGGATGGGGAAAAGAAAGGGGGTTGTAGCCTCCTTCCGATTGGAGCCGGAGAATATAGAGAGTTGGATCTTCCTTCACTTTGGAGCCTATAAATAAGGGGGTCATAGCCTCCTATTTGGAGCCAAATAATTCAGGGAGTTGTAGCTTCCTTTAGGTTGGAGCTTGTAAATTAAGGGGTTGGAGCTTCCTTCCAGTTGTAGCTAGTAAATCAGGGAGTTGTATCTTCCTTCAGGTTGGAGCCTGTAAATAGGGGGTTGGATCATCCTTCCAGTTGTAGCTGGAGAATTGGGAAGTTGGTTCTTCCAATGAATGTAATATTGATATATATAAGAAAACATTCTATGGTTTTCTCCCATTTGGGTTTCCACGTAAATTTCGGTGTATTGTGTATTTGATGTGATGTTGTTACTGCTTATGGTTATATGCTCATGATATATTGAATGAAATCATAGCTGATATACTATTGATAAATTTTAATTTTATATATTGTGATTGAAAGTGGTAAAAAGTGCTCATATTGATTCACCTCGCCCTCTCAGTTATCCAATAAGAGACATAACAACTAGAATTTAAATGAGGCCATTTTTCAAACCCCTGAGACTTTGTCAGCCGACACATTAACTATAATGACATAAGTCGACAATATGATCTTCCATCTAGTGATAAAACTTTTTTTCTCCATGCTTACTATTCTCGCATTCAGAGACAACAGTGTCGTAAAAATGAGATGAGCATGCTCAAAACATAGAGCTTCAATGTAATCTCCCTTTTTAATATGGTCTACGTGGGTTTTTAAAAGACTATAAATAACCTGGAAGGTCCTTTTCCCTCTCTTTTAAGGTAAAAAACATTGTATCCTTTCATAACAAAATGTACTTCATGCCTTCTGTTCTTCTTCGGGTAAATATGTACTATGGATATCAATGTCTTCCAGAACAAGATAGCGTTCATTCGTAAATATCTTGTTTCCCTACTTGGGGTTAAGGGAAGATATGAATAAGGAGATACTAAAGTAATTGAGTATAGTAGGCATGCACATTTACTAGTTCAAGGTAAACTATGGGATTTGAGTGAACAAGATAAAATGTTGGAACTGTAAATAATCATGGGATTGTAGCTCGCTCTGTTTCTTTCTTCCGAAGGGACTTCAATGGGTGTAGGTTATGGATTTTTCTAGCATCATTTCCTTAAGATCCATAATTAGTTTAATAACTAGCAGTTTCATATACATATCTAGTTCTAGATGTGGTGGATCTACTGATTTCTTAGTTATAAGTAACAAATCAATATGGAGAGTTACCACCTCACTCTATGAGATCCCTTCTAGTTCGAAAGTCAAATATATATACTTCAATGCTACTTTAACAATAATTTTATGAGTAGGTGTGCTATGTGTGGGTTATAATGAGGGGCCGTGTCATTCCGTTTCCATGAATGCACCCAAAAATTTCCCTAGACGGTGGACAATTCATTAAATAAAGTGTAATTATCCTTGTAGAGGGTTTAGAATGCCATATGTCTTCATTATGTGAAGATAATCCCATCAAAGAGACATATAAAGGATGTTAATGCGTCAAATCATAACTCCAAACGTGTAGAACATGTCTCATGAGATGTGAAAGGTGCCCATAAAGACAATTATGCCTCCAAATATGAAAATATGCCTCATATCATGTTTTCTAGCCTGTGCGTTTTGGCAACTATCTGGCATTGGGTATATTGGGATCTGGAAATATTCTGTGATGCACGTACAAGAAAAAAATGTTTAGATTTTCCAAAAGTATCCCTAGTAAAATAATATGAACATCGATGGGTACATTCAATTAATCAATAGTGAAGGTGCTCAATAATAGACAGATCTTGGTAGGTCAAAGGATAACAAATGGTGGAGTGAGTAAGAATGGACACATAGGTAAATAATTGGTTGAAGGGAATGGAAATATGGTACACATAAGAGAGATGGAATAAAGACTAAACTTATAGGAGGTGCTCCTTGGTTAATAGAGTTAGACGTGGTCATAACTATCCCTTGCTCTCACTATAGATAACGAGTTTGTCAGGGGAAGGTGTTTAACGGTAATGGTAAGTAAAGGAAATCATAATGGGAAGATGAGTAGGGAAATGATTTAATCCAATAATCCATGGCTGCTTCAACACAATAATCCTCTACTTCATAGGGGAGTGTGCGATAGTTGTCCAGAGACCATTGTAGTAGATGTAGGTTGAAGAGTTTGAGCATCATGTCTACCTTTCTCTTCTCCTCTTCCATTTCCTATGCAATTTCACTTGGCGTTGCAGACGTATGCAGAAATATGATTATTTTATGAATATATATATTATACATTCACTCTACCTAGGTATATGCTATGTGTTCTTACTCACTGGGATTTGAACTTGCATCCTATACTGTTATAGGATTAGAGTATGTTGTATTAAATTTTCAAAAATTCCCCTTCTATTGTAATAAGGAGCATAAATACACGTTTTTGAAAAATTATGATAATTTAAAATTTTGACATTTATATTGATATCAACAAACATAAAGTAGAATTTACATCCACAAACAAGGGGGTCTCATACACCAACTTGGTGTTTGTTTTGGCAGTGACCTTAACATTAAATTATTATTATTATTATTAAGAACAAGGATATACTAATTTCCCTTAAAATGAGTGATGGAATTTAAAATGAGTTTATCACAATTACTAGAAAATAAATCATTGTAATCTAGGATACATAACTAATATATTTATGAGGAAAACCTAGAAGGTGGAGAAGAGTCTAAGAAAGGAGAGTTATACTTACTCACACTCTAAATCCCTTATATGAATGTCCATACTCGATATTTTTTAGAGAATGTGTATAGGAGAGTGCCCTAATTTGATAAGGCCTTGGGGAATAATTCTAGGAGGCATCAATATACACCTCCCAAGATAGAGGTAGAGGGAGAGCCACTCCTAACATGTAAGGTTGAATATGTTTTTGTAGAAGATAAGAAATTAGTAATGCACCAATGAAAATATAGACAACTCTCCAAAATCACTTTGATCCTTTTTAAATCTCTTAACGTGATATGAAATGAATTCACCCTTATATTTAGAGGAATCCGTTATCAAGTACTACTAAGGAACTACATGAAAATAATTGAAAAATAATATAAACTCTTAAGAGGAAGAACCAAATAGAGCACTAACAATAATCAAAACCAAATTTGATGAAATCCTTAGGAGTATTAAGATGATCCATTTATTTTGTGTTGTTACAGAAATAAGAATGGTTGACCTATTTGCCATGATAATCGAGGATAAATGTAGCTGAGAAAATTTGAGAAAAGATAAAATCTAAGCTAATGAGATGAAATGTCAACTTCACATGAATCATTAGGCCAATCAAGCAAGTTGTTTTACCAAATATTCCATCGATTTGTTAGGTGGGTGTGTTTATATTATTTTATATGCAAAACAATGCTTAAAACAATAAATTATGTCCAAGTCGGTGGGATCCTTTTGCCAATGTATGAAATAGAGCAAAGCACTTTCAAACCCTTCCATAACAAGTGTATTTTACAACATAAATTTAGATGAAATAAACTCAAGGAAGATTAGGATTTAGCACCATTAAGTCTATTCACCAATAAGTCTAGATTCATCCAAGACTATTCACATTAAAGCAAGATCTAATATATTCCAAATAGTCAAGTACTTGTCAAAGTATGAAATAGGAGACTTGTGCAATTCACTATTAGATGAAGAGTTAATGCAAGGATTAACACTCAAATTTTAAGCTCTCAAGAAAGAATGCTAGACAAATACTAGAAAATGAATTGCTTGAATTACATTTCTGCCTCCATATAGGAGTCAAAGGTCCTTTATAATCCAAAATTGGTCCATTTTAAAACAATATAAAAAATGTGAATTATGTATTGTGTCAAATTATGACAACGTCTAGCTTTCTCATTAGAAATATAGTGTCAAATTAATCATTGTCCATCAATTATCCCCTTTTGCTAACTACTTTTTCTCATTCGATGGGGTTTAGGTACAACTGAACAGATACCTGTCGTACCTATCATCTTCGAGCGAGGGAATTTCTGGAGGGAGAGGGGGAATTTTTTAT
Source organism: Picea engelmannii (assembly GCA_009831015.1). Classification (NCBI taxonomy): domain Eukaryota; kingdom Viridiplantae; phylum Streptophyta; class Pinopsida; order Pinales; family Pinaceae; genus Picea; species Picea engelmannii. The sequence goes on along the minus strand of ML776934.1, from coordinate 1,092,010 downwards.
GTCCAACACATATAACAAGGTGAGATCAACTAGAGGTGAAAAGGTCAAAAGAAAATTTTGTAGGCACATGAAATTATTTCTTGTTGATTCAGGAGGTTCATTTTCTTATGATAATGAGAGCATACGTGACATCAAGGTTCCTTTGAGGTACAAACATCTAGTGATATGATGGGTATCCGATGGACTTCCTCAGTTGGAAACTGACTTCTATGTTAATGAGAGGATTTATCATATTTCTCTGTCTTCCATACATGGTCTGGGTCTATTCTCCATGGATGGAATAAAGGTGAAAGATGGAGGACTTGTTGAGTTGGTGGAGTATGGGAGACCATGCTACAACTATGAATATTGGTTGAGGCTGGTCCGATATATGCCAAATATGTGGAGATATGCAGTTGCTGCAAATTATATACAACTAAAATACAACAATCACAATAAAGGAGTCATAATGTATATTTATGGAAGGCCAAAGGCATCGAGGAATATTGTAGGGATTATTAACAATACAAGACAGCCAGGACAACAAGTAAACAACCCAATTGCATGTTTTAGGGGTGTGAAGGAAATAGAATATTCATATGTACAGTAAAAACAATAGTTGCAGGGGAAGAGTTGTTGGTCGATTACGATTTGAGTCAAATTGATGGAATCAATGCTATTACGGGGGTAAATATGTTCTATCAGTATACCAAACATGCAATTAATGTTTTCCTTTTTATATCTTTAACATACATTTTAATAGCTCATGCTTCTTAGATTATTTTCTAACATTCTAAAATGTCATGCATCTTATAATGTGGCAGGGTGATCATGGGAAGGCACCAGCTTGCTCGCAGTAGGTATAACGATGATTTTCATATTAATTCTTGCTTACAATAATTGAATTAACATGTTTATTTGTTAATGTAGACAAGCACACTGTCAAAGCATGATGATGTGTGGGATGAAATATATGATTCCATCAACCTGATGGAAATAATTCGAAGGTCCTTGAGAAAGGAAAATAGGGAATTCATTGAATTGGCTAGGTCTAAGCCACTTACAGAGGAGGCCAAAGAAAGGATGAAAATTTTAAGGCAGGATATAGAAAAAATTGGGGTAAGCACAATTTAAAAAAAAAATACTATTTCTGACATGTATTGATTTATGGATTTTTTTCTGATATCGTTATACGAGAAATACTCTAATATTTTATTTATATAGGCATTTTTGGATCCAAAGAAACAACCTAGTCATGGGGAGCCTATTGGTGGAAGTGATGCACAAACCCCACAACGTCCAAGCACAATCCACATACCTGCGAGGCTATTTTCCTCTTTGTATGTAGCTCAAAGGATTGAAACTCATGGGGCCCATGAGATGCCCCTACTGCACACACTAGAGTGTGCACATGATGGTCTATAGGGAAAATCTCACGAGGATATTGATTCTATGCAACCGTAAAATTGTTATCTTGGGGAATCATGTGTTCAAAGATCAAGAACACTCTCCATTAAAATTTTGGTGGACGATAACTTGGTTCCCCTGAAGATACAACAAATCCCAGGTATTTTTGAATATGTTAAATAGTTTCTACCATTTTATTGAAACCTACATATTTCATATTATTTTAATCTAACTATCATATCTTTGTGTAGGAAACAATATTTTTTACGAGACCTTGCATGACAAGGATTTAGAAAAAAAAATTACAAACCATATGGTCGACCTGTTTGGTGATTCATTCAACAAGTACGAAACAACTCGAGGGATGGTGCATATTTGAAATATGTTAGAGATCAATATATGGTTCAATTGAAAAAGAACCTTAAGTATGATATTCCTCTGGCCATTCTTGAGAGGGAATGGAAGACAAGAATATGCAAAGGAGAGTGCATTGAGACACGAAGGGAAGACACCACATGGCCTTGGAAGGTAATATATGATATTTTGAATTGAATATGTTGAATTTTCTTTAGTTCTACAAAAAAAATTGTGATATCTTATAACATACTTGAAACTTCTCGTAGGCTCCTAGACACGTCAAAAGAAACCAAGGAAAGACTAGAAAAACATGGGAAGCACAAACTTGGCCAAGGTGGTGACTTGAGATTAAAATATCGAATCGTAAGTACCAAATACTTTATTCATATTATAAATATCATCATGCGAATTTTATCTAATTGCAACTAGTAAGAAAAAATCCTAATCTTATGGCATGTGATGCAGGGGGATACATTCAACATTGCTACCACCAAAGAAGACTTGATTCTTGACTTCAAGTTCGACTTTCAAGATGTGGTGGAAAATCGACAAAGGAAGGGACATACACAATCTTACCCTTCGAATGAGTTGGTAAATAAAATAACAAGATTGTAGTTGTTGATTACTTCTCAAATATATTGACTATTGATTTACCCCATCAATTAATGTGTCTATTTGTTTTAAGCAGGAAAGAAACAACGGTTCATTTAAAGGTTGTGGAAAACAACCCCATGATACTAGTGGTTCACAAAGCCATCATGGTATGCATGTATTTAAAATAAAATGTATAATATGACGACTATATATATTTCCTTTAGATGGTGTACTTATAATTTTTCTTGTTTCAATGGCAGAGCATGCAGATGAGGGTGCTCAGAGAGGAGAGGAACCGACGACAATCCAACCAATGGTGTCAACTACTCCTCTAGGTAAAAAACATAACAATGATATTTGTACTAATGAAACAATGCTATGAATAATAAATAACCACGTCCTTTTAACACTTTTTGTTATTGTAGTGGATTCCTCTATAGTGCATCAAAGTCCATGTCCTGCTACTAGAATTAGTAGAATGATTGAGATGACCCATCACCTTCCAACAAAAGAAAAAGGCCCAATAGATGAAGGTTGGGATCAATATGAATGTGATGATGATTTACTAATGCATTTTATAAAAAATAAGAAACAAAAAAGGAAGTGACTATACATATTTTCAAGACAAATTTTATTAAATTTAAATTATTGACTGCACAATTTTTTGTTTTGCTAGTTGTGCGTGACCCTTATATGTTCTGTATGTATGTACCTTCTTTCTTTCATTTACCTTTAATTCTTGTTTTGCTACTTGTTTTGCATGATTGGGTATGGGGAATTGAGAGTGATGCAAGGGGGGGAGGGGACAAATGAGCTTCCACCTTCACGTGGTTGGCCCTGTTTAGTAGAGAATAAATTGTTCTCAAAACCAAGAGGATCTCATTCATGAGGTATTCCCCTTTATTATTTCTAGAGCGTCGTACATGTTTAATTATTATTCAGTCATATAACGTTTAATTCTCTTTGTCAAATGAAAGCTCATAGATGTTTAGTTATTATTTAGTCATTCAACCTATTATTGTCTTTGACAAATGAAGGTTTGAAGGGCGGTCACCTCCATGATCCACAACACATATTTTTTTTTTTTAACTGTAACGGGTATGGGATTTATTTATCTGAAAAGAAAATGGGTCTTTGCCAAAGAGACCCCTAATACAATGCAGTTTTCTAGCTACTACTGCTTTTTGTTTACAGCATTCTCAGGGAATTTGGACGAAACTTTCGTTGTTTACAATTAGCAATCCTTTCATGAGTGTGTTGCCTTTGTTCGCCATTTGATCAACTTCACTGTTTGACTTTCTTAGAATATGATAAAACTTGCACGAGTTGAAGTCTAGAAGGACTCTCTTCAATCTGTCCAAGGTTTTGTTTAGGCTGGCGTTGCTGAACCGTGCCTCCGTGTTTAAGTTTTTTATTATTATCTCTGAGTCTCCAAAAACTTGAAGGTCTTTGTCTCCTTTTTCTCTGGCAATAAGGCAAGCTTTGATAAGCCCTAGTATCTCAGCTTGATTGTTGGATTTTTGTCCTAATCCCCAGCAGAAACAATCTTTTATAGACCCATCCGGGGAGTAGATGACCCCCCCAGCACCGGCTACACCGGGGTTTCCTTTGGACGCCCCATCAAAGAAAATTGTGGTTAAATTTTTAGTCCGCCACCAAGACTGGAATTTGTCATCATCATCTCTTATACACCAATCCAGTTTGAATGTTTGAGGGGAAAGGAGTTGCTTACTCGGAAAAGGCACAAGAGGGCTTAGCCACCTCTTTTCCTTGGGCAGTAACGAAGGATCCTCTTTAAAATACTACTGTTGGGCCGCTTCCAGAAGGAAGGATTTAGCTTTTACAACTACTTTCAACGGGGAGTGCCACACCTCTTTGAAAATCAGCTGATTGCGAGCCAACCAAAGCTGCCAACATACATATTTGGGAATCACTGTCCAAATTTTGCGCCAGAATGATTTCGAGGGAATTCGTTGGGGGTAGAAACAACTCCAAGTGGCAAAGAGTTCCGCAACATAATTTTGGGGAGGGATTGTAATCTGTAAGTCCTGTAGAATGAGTCCCCAAACCTCTTTAGAAAAAATGCAGTCCATGAAAAGGTGCTGGGCTGTTTCAGAATTATTGTTGCATAACATGCATCTGTGTGGCCCCACTATGTTCCTTTTCTCCAGATTATCTCCCGTTAGAATTTTATTGTGCACCAGGGTCCAGAAGAAGAATTTCACTTTTGGTATGGCTAGAGGGTCCCAGACATTTTTCCAGAAAGCCGGGGTTTGACTGTTGTTTCTTGAAGCCTGCAATGATCTATATCCTACTGCTGTGGTGTATACACCTGTCTAGCCCCATCCCCAGCTATCTTTCATGGTTCTATTGACAGGGGCGACGTCCTCCAACAGATCTTCGAGCATGGATTGTTGCAGAGATAATCGGGCTGGGACTCCATGAAAATCCCATCCTACCCAATCTCCACGCTGATCCCATTTCGAGAGATTGTATAAGATGTTTACTCCTTCTCTCTTCATCCAGTCTCTAAGGTTTGCTATGTCCACATTTTCGGCCAGAGGTTCTCTCCCCATGATGCTATCCAGCCACAAAAGCGTTTGTTTACCATTGCCAGGTATTCTGTAGACCGATTTCTTGAAAACATTACTGCTTTTGCAGCATAATTTCCACACCTGCGTACAATTTACTGAGCTATCGCATTGGAGGTTGCTGCGAGAATTGTTGACCCCATATTTTGCTCACATAGTAACACTCACTGGGTGCATGGGCTCATGAATCAACGTCCACAAAATCTTTCCTCCTAGCGATAGATTGGCAAGTGTGGGGTCCCTAATTTGCAGCCTGTCCTCTGCCATGGGTTTTTTAACAACTTCCCAGTTCACCAGATGAATTTTATTTTCATTGCCCTTCCCTCCCTGCCACAAGAAATCTCTGAGGAGCTTGGAGATTTGCTCCGTCACGGATCGGGGTGTGAGAAGAAAAGCTGCTTGGTAAATTGGAAGCTCAGACAACATAGATTTGATTAATATGACTTTGCCTCCCTTAGTCAACCAGTAGCCTCCCCACGCAACAATTTTGGATTTGATTTTAGATATGATGTCGCTCCAAAGCGATCTTTTATTGCCGCCAGAAATGATGGGAAGTCCAAGATACTTAAACCTGTCCCATTTTGCGTGGCCTTTGAACCCGAGGATAGAGATGATACCTGTGAGTTCGGGCTGGCCTATATTCTAGCTGAAAACTTCACTTTTTCTCTCGTTGACTAAAGCTCCCGAGATTCTGCAATAATTTCTGAGGACTGAGTTGAATGCTTTGGCTATTCTGGAGGAGGCTCCCCTGAGAAGAAGGGAATCGTCTGCAAAGAGTGTGTGGTTTAGAGGTTCTGCTCCATTGGAAGATTCGAGACCCGGAATGTTGCCAGCTAACCTTTCAACAGTGAGATTTTGACTAAGGGAATCCACCATTAAAATGTACAGGAAAGGGGAGAGAGGGCATCCCTGCTTGATGCCTCTTTGAGCCTGGAAAAAATTGGTTGGGCAACCATTGACTAAAGGGGAAATCCATGGATTGTCAATGCAGGCTTTAATTAGCTGCACAAAGTGCGACGAGAAGCCGAAGGAGAGGAGAACATTGCACAGGAAAGAGCGATTAACTCTGTCGAACACGTTTTCCATATCTAATTTTATCAACATACCTTTCTCTTTCCGCTGTATGCTTGAATGTATAGTCTCCTAAACTTGGATTACATTGTCCAGTATGTGCCTACCTTCCACAAATCCACTTTGAGGACTGGAGATCAGTCTTTTTAGTAGCGGCTTGATCCGGTTTGCTAGTAGTTTAGCCAGGATCTTATAGGAAGCGTTACACAACGATATGGGCCTGAATCTTGCAAATGATTCAGGGTTGGAGTCTTTGGGGATTAATGCAAGGTAAGTGGAGTTGGTTCCTCCACCTACCTTGGATTTTTTCATAAACCCGCTTATCATTTTATGGAGATCAACCTTGATAATGTGCCAACAAGATTTGTAAAAGTGAATTGTGAATCCATCAGGCCCAGGTGCCTTATCTGCCTCCATGGACCAAATTACATTAATGATTTCTTCCTCAGTAGTTGGTCTACAGAGTAATGCGTTGTCTTCAGGACTGATGAGAGAAGGTATATTAGAGAGGAGGTCAACATATTCCTCGTCGTTACTTTGAATGTCTTCTCTGTGTAAATTCCTGAAATGGGATTCTGCAACAACTTGGACTTGGTTGAAACCTTTGCAGACTTGGCCATCCTCTGTTTTTATTTCTGCTATATGATTCCTGGACAGTCTCACTCTATATTACCGGTGGAAAAAGGAGGTATTCTTGTCCCCAGCCTTCAGCCAGAGACTTCTGGATTTGAGTCTCCATTATTCTTCTTCCCTTCGAAAAGATTGATATGTGGATCATTGCGCTTTTATTTCTTTTTCCAACAACTCTGCTGTAATATCTTTGCTTTCCATATCTGTTTGCAGGGTCTGCAGTGACTATAATGCTTCTCTTCTTTGTTCGGTAGGAGTTGGGGCTAGTTTCTTTATCCAGTCCTTCAGAGCTTGTTTTGTAGCTTTCAACTTTTGCTCCCATACATAGCTTGAGGATACTGAGAAGGAATTGGCCCATGCTGTTTTTACTATCTCTAAAAAACCATCTCTCTTGATCCATAAAGGGATGAATCGGAACAGAATAGGGCCCAGATCTTCTTCTTCTTCCAGGAGAAGCTGTATTGGCTTATGTTATGAGGTGAGTTTAGGAATAATTTTGGTGATGATGATCTTTTTGTTCATCATTATGGAGCTTTGCACCAGGAAATGATCTAATCGGGCAGAAATATGGTCCGGTCCCACCCTATTATTGGTCCAAGTATACATGCCTTGAACAGGGTTGAAGTCTAGAATATCCCAAGACTGTGTGATCTCCTCTACCTTGGCTAGCATGGGGTCTTTGATGCTGGAGCCCCCCCTCTTCTCTTTTGCTTTCATTACAATATTAAGATCCCCAGCTATGATGATATTGCTGGGAGAGGTATCCTCTAAAAAGGCCGAGAGAGAGTTCCAACATTCTCATTTTTCAGCGTAGGAAAAAGGTACATAAAGATTGAAGAGAGAGATGGACAACATACTTGCAATGTGCTTCAGTTCCGTGAAAATCCAATGTTGGGTTTCATAATGCTTATTCAGATGGAATAGGTCTTCGGTCCAAAGAGTTGCCAACCCTCCAGAGGTTCCCCTTGAACTGACTGCTTTGCCTGATCTTTTATTCCACTTTGATCCACTGATCTCTAGAAGGGATTTCCCTTCTATTTTGGTCTCCTGGAGCATGAGAATATCTTAGGGATCTGCTTTCATAAGGTCCTTAACTGCTTCTATTTTGGAGGGATTCCCCAGTCCTGTACAGTTCCAAGAGACAAGTTTCATTATTTACTTGAAGGCGGGGGATTGGGACCTCCCTTGGAAGGCCTTGGTCTGGTATTTCGCCCAATAGACATTTCTATTGTAGACTAACTCCCTTGTGTTTTGTACCTTTCTTCCTCCTCCTCCCTCTTTTCTTTACGGGATTTCCTTCCTGCTTTTTTCAAAGGATGCTCATAGGTTTCATCCTCTGAAGAACCTGAGATTTCCAATGGTTTTTTCCTTGCAATTTCTACATATGAAGGATTGGAGGGGCTGCCTTGATTGGCTTCAATCTGTTTTGCTTCCCCTCCCTCTATGTTTGAAGGTGGTATGTCTGCCTGTTCCACGTTCTCCTGGGTTAGTTTTGCTTGATTGTTCTGAGCACTTTCTGTCCCATTTGGAGTTGCGTCCATTTCTTGGCCGGTTCTGGAGCTGCTAGGACCTCCGTTCATATGGCCTTTACCTGTGCCTTTTTTTGTGTTTGCATTTTTCTGAACTAGAGTCCATTGTTCCCCATTTTGTTTGTCTACTTGTTCCTCGACTTTCTTCTTGAAATGCTTTGCAAAGTGTCCGTGCCCCTGACAATGTTTGCATTTAAAAGGTAGTTGTTCGTAGTCCAACTCCTGGACATGCATCCACCCCGCTACAGTGAGATCGATTGATTCCGGGAGCCCCTCTTCTAAATCCACTTCTACGCAGATACGAGCGCAATAATACTGATCCTTTCTTGCAGCTTGGTCTATGTATTTTCCCAACGCGTTACCAATATTCTGGAGGGATTTTTGGTTCCAGCAATGGAGAGGTAGATGAGGGAGCCTGACCCAAACCAGAATAGCAGAGGGGACGTCTTGGGTGGGGTCAAAATAGGGAGTCCATTTGTTTATATAAAGACCCTGAGGTCCCATAAAGTATGGTCCATTTCTAAAGATTAATCCTCTATCATCTGGGTTTTCGAAGACAAACACAAAGAAACCCTTTCCTACGAAAAATATTTTGATTCCCTCTTTGATCAATGGCTTCCAGTTCCTTTGAGTCCACTCTTCCACCGATTTGGGAGAGGGCCAAAGGCCCGTGAACTGGCCTATGAGACCTCTCTCGGCCAGGTTCAAGGCCTCTTTGCAGGTTTCTTCCTCCGGCAGGGCCACAAAAGGGATTGAGTCCATTTTCCTTACGAACTTCTGCTGAGTCGTAGTGGGCGGGCGCTTAGGGCCAACAACTACCATGGTTCTGAAAGCGAGAACCTTCGGAGGCGGATCGGGTTCCCCGAGGGTAGCCATGGTATGAAAGAGCACCGCAAGCCGATCGGGAGGGCGCAGAGGCCTCAGGGGCACGCTGAAGCAGCCTGCATCCCTAGCATTTAATTACAATGTACAAAATCATTTAATTATCTTGCATCATTAGTTAGTTACAATGTGTACTATTTATTTCATGCATTAGTTAGTTACATTGGGTAGTATTTATTTCATCCTTCAAGTTATATCCATGCATAGACTAAGGAATGTTTGGACCCATTATGAACTCATAAAAGGGCATTGGACATAATGAATACAATTGTACTCCATTTGGCTCTAAAGTTTTCTTCATTATTGCTATTTATTGTCTATTTTTTGGGTTAATATTTTTCTAGGTAGTGCACTTCCCTCTTCTGACTAGTTTTTTAGTTTGGGATGGTCTCCACTCTCATCCTTTGATATTAGATAAGACATTTGATGACTACTCTTTCAAAATTATTGTTCTTTAACTCTGTTCTCCACCCATAATTACAGTGTTGGGTTCTCTAAGTCCCGCCCTCCACCCTAATATCTCTTGGGAGCATATTTTAGATTTGGTTCTTTGGAGAAGCACCCTCCCACCTAGATCTTCCTTGGCATTATTTTTGGGTCAATACCTTTACCTTTTAGTACCAACATCTTGGGATATTATGGAGGCCACTCTCCCACCCCAACAACATTGCATTCAAGCATCCCATCTTCTACTCCTTAGCTCAATCTAATTCATGGCAGCCTAGATTCCTCTTACACTAAGGGTTTTGCATCTCCTTTTATCATTATGACTAGAAAATGTTCCTCCTCATATGAGGCAGAATAATCTATAGATAGATTTTCATAAGAAATAACTAGCGCCCTCCATGAATACTCGAGAAGGAATCCTTAAACTTCCATTTTTTAGTTGGACATGTGAATCACCTTACCAAAATATGGTGGAAAATGAATAGAGAGTTGTGTTAGTCAATTCAATTGAATGAATTCTATTACATTTAATTCATCAATCCGAGTTTGTAAAATTATTAAGTGTAAAGAAAAATATATGCAAGGACTTAGCTTCTTTGTACCTAAATGATTTGTGTTGCAGAAAGGAAATTATTCACTACTTTTAAATGCATAACTAAGCTACAAAAAACAATGTAAATGCATAACTAGTAAGAGAACACAATCAAGATTCTAACCACTCTAATCATTAATCCTTAGATCTATAGACTTTACCATTCGGTTATGTAGTCTACAAATTTTACCATTTTGGTTCCGTCAGTTAATAATTTGTGAACATAGAATTGACTGTGTAACACTTAGCTGTAAAAATAAAATAACACAAATTGAAATGAAAGCACACAACAAAAATCAAAGAACACAACTAAAATGAAATGGTAGATAAATAAAATGAACACCGAATCTCCTCCATGGATGATTTTAGGGGCTAAATTTTGCTCATGGGCTAATTTTCTATGGTTTTTCCAAAAACAAGATTCGCTATTTTAAAAATGATTCGCCCAAATTCTATAAAATAAAATTATTTTACCTTAAAAATCGCCAAAAATTTATAAAAACTATATAAAATCCTTAGAAATTTGAATATTTTTACAAAAATATCGCCAAACATTTATAGTTGGCATATGAAGGATTAGTAATATTCACCAAGGTTTCTACATTTTAAAATAAATTTCCATCCTTAAAATCATCCCTGATCTCCTCACAAGGGGGCCCTCTAGGCTCGGGAATCATTGTTGAATGAAGCCTTATGAACTTAAACTATTTGCAGCACAATCCTTAACACATCAAATGCTGAAATATCATTCGATCAAGCCACGAACAATGTTTATATTAGCAAAATCATAAAACAAAGTTTACAAGATTTTGAAATTCGGATCCCCCTTCACAGTCTTGCTTTGGGAATTTATATCAAATGAAAAACAACCTATTAGGCTCAAATATTTCATATAGATTTATGAATCAACAAACTAGATCTGATTTTTTCTCAGAATGAATGATCTCCTCCTTGATTCGATGAGCATTTCAAATTTCTTCTTCTATTGGCCGCAATACGAAAATTGAAAAAATATGGTTTAAATAATCAAGAAAACCTCTTAGATCCTTCACATTTTGAGGAAGCTAAATGGGCTCGTTTTGGAAAAACCCACTTGGCTGATTTTTAAGATTTGTTTCCTTGTGCTCGCAATTGACCTAAAAAAATCATTGCCTAGAAACTGTCAGAAATCTGTACATATTTGACTGTAGCATTGACCACTTTGTTGTGATGATGTGGAAGGTACTTGGTTAATGCTGATAGGTTGACAAGCTAAAGAATTACTTTTGAAATCTCTTTGCATTTTTTCTTTTGGTGATCTGAGTTCACTTATATCCAAACATATGACTTAGTTACAAATTTAAAGTTCACTACAAAACAAAATTGTTTCTGTAGCTTAGTTTATTTCTTTAATACTTTTATAAAAAGACTCACAAAAACATAAGAAAGTAAACAATTACTTGATTTGTATCCGCATAGCTTAGATCACAATTATTTGTCAAAATGGTGGTATTTGAAGTGTAAGTTGATGGATATGACATACTTCTAAGGGATCAATATGTAGAATGGGTAGCAAAATTATTGAAAAAAAGAGTTATTCTCAATACCAAACATTCCCCTATGATGAGGCTTTTGCATGTCCTCATGCAAGGAAAAATTTTTAAAATTTTATTTCTTATTTCTCCAAAATACCTTTGTTCAGATCAAACCACTGCCTTCTGCCTCTTCTTTGAATATTTTTGTTCATGCTTCTCTTTAATTAAACCATTGATTTCCTCTTTCAATGTTTCTATTGTTTCCCGCTCTTCATAAAAATATGATGGACTTTGAATGAAATATGACACCTAATTTGGATCTTTGGACTATAACTGTTGAGTTGCTTTTTCAAGAAGTTCAATTTCTTCATACAATATTTGTTGGCTTGTATCACTTTATGGACTTCCAATTGTCACTTTCCTTTATAATTTGCTGACTTTTTCTTTGGATAGATCGATATCAATTACTGGTTTCTCCATAATTAATTCAATTGTGATTACAATGAATTACTGGTTTCTCATTCAATTGTGATTACAATGAATGGTGAATATTTGGAAAATCATAGAATGGATATGGAAATGGTCATTATGGATAGAGATTTTTTTATTGTGAGCTCTCTGGAATTTAAACTAGAGTTTCATGTTTATATTTCTTAGAATTCATAAGTCTAATTGTAAAAATGATCTAAAAATAACTATATACCTTTTGTAGCTATCCAATGTAGGACTATTATGCATATTATCAAATATTTTGAAGTCAAACTCTGATTTTTTTGTAAACAACTCTGATTTTGTTGTTGATGACTAATATAACATTGTTGATGAAGATAATATCGTTGAATTTCATGACAATTTTGCATGATATCATTCCAGAACTCTGAATTTTTGTAGCTGGTTGAACTTTTGGAATTAATTGTGTGCTTTTGATTATTGTTGAAGATTCAATTCTGAAACTGATGCTGGTGAATATTGTTGATGAAAACACTAAAAAATTTGGTGAAGATGCTGATGCTATTGAAGAATTTGAAGATGCTAATGTTGTTGAATATTTGATAAGAACTTTTTTCTTGTAATGACAACAAACATTATGGAACTAGCTACTCTGATTACTACTAGTCACTTATTTATGAAAATAAACTTTGACTATCTGAATATTGACTTGTTGTAGGTTGAATATGATATAAATGTTATTGATGATGATGAAAATGTTGAGGCTATCTTTTGAAAATGGTTCTTGTAATCTCTAAGACAAATGCCAATCAAACTATTGATGAAAGCTACCACAAAAAACTTGTTATTTTTATTCATGGTTGAATACTTGTACGAATTATGAAAATGTTGGAAATCTTGGATGAGAGGTGGATGACTATATGTTCATGATTTGAAACCATCTCCAAGTCATGATCTCATCTTGGGATGCGTGCAAGCATTCAAAACTTCAAATCAACTACAAAAATTTACCTGTAATTGTTAATAAATTTTTTGGTAATATTTATTCAATTAGATTTAAAACATGCTTATATATTTTTTATCATGCACTTTTTAGGAAAAAAAGTCCATGTCTTACTCAATTTTTTATATTCTCTTCAAAACCCATATCTCATAATTTTTTAATTCGTCTTCATCAATTTTGAAATGACGTGGAAAAACGACCTCTGCAAACTGTCACCTACAAAAATTCTGTAGCTAGTCAAGCTACAAAAACTTTGAAAAGCATTGAATCTTCCACATCCTCAAGAAATAAGTTAGGTAAAGACAACATCTATTCTGAGCAACCATCAAAACATGAGAATTCAACCACTTTTAATATTTTTATGCCTTGTGAAGTTCATATGAGTGAAGGTGGGTAATGATGCGTGTGAAGATGTATAGTGCATAATGTTCAATCCTGCATATGTAATGATTTCTTTCCTACTTGCCTCTTTTTTTTTGAATTCCTCCTTTCCTTTCATAACCCTTACTCTCTCTCTCTCTCT
>ML776934.1:1047925-1069826 GCA_009831015.1 Picea engelmannii | reverse complement strand
CGATGATGTTTGCCGAGAACACAACCGGCACAAACACCATCTCTGCATGAAACAAGAGGAAGACCAGTCACCATCTGTTGATTACATAGTTGTTGCAATGAGCGATAGTTTAGATGACCAAACCGCTCATGCCAAAGTTTGCTTAAGTCATCACTATGAGAAACAAAAAATGATGAAAAATCTGATGACCCAAAGTTGTCAAACTTGTACAACCTGGTAATATCATTAGCAAGTCCAGTTGCAAGAACATGCTTAGGATATTTTAGATCCTTGATTACAACTTGGTGAGGTGAAAACTCGACGGTTTTGCCTTCACCTGAATGAGTGATTTGATATACTGATAGAAGGTTACAAGAAATATTTGGAACACATAATACATCATTGAAATGACCATTTTCTACCTAAATTGTTCCAGATCCTACAACACTAAGAGATCTATCATCACCAACAAATATTTTCTTGGTGTTACATTCATTTAGAGCAGAAAATATGGCTTTATCCTTAGTCATATGATAAGATGCTCTTGAATCAATAATCCACTCATCAGAAGAAGAAGTACTAGTAGAAATTGTTTTGAAGGAAAAACTAGAAGCAGAAAGTGCATGTCCATGAGAAGAAGAAGAAGAAGAAGAATCAATACTGATGTTGTGCTTCTTCATCACTGCTTCTAAGGATGCCATCTTCTTGAAACATTTGGACTCATCATGACCATATTTATTACAAAACTTTCAATGTCTGTTAGTATTCTTACTTTTATATTTTGATCCTTTGTCACCATTAGGAGCTAAAGCCATTTGAGCGGGTTTGGGACCCTTAGGTTGTTTGTTGTTGTAGCGAGGATGTTGCTTCTTGGGATACTTGGGTTTATCTTTCTGTTGGACAACTAAGGCTTTGTTTGAGGTACCTGCAGTGTTGATCACTCGAAGTTGTACAAGCTTATCTTCCTCTCTAATCAAAGCAGCACAAAAGGACTTAAGGGTGGGTTTTACATAAGCTTTCCCTAGAGCCTCTTTCATGGCATAAAAGGTAGATACAAACACAGAATATGCACTACCTATCTTAGAAAGAATAAGATATATGCAACGTTGTTCCTCCATTACTATATTACATTCTTCACATAAAATTCTGAGTGTTTTAAACTTAGATAGATAGTCTCCAAGGAAAGAAAAATCACTTGGACTCAAGGTCAGTATTTGATTTTCTAACTATTGTGCTCGAATAATATTGAGTTTACCAAACACAGACTCAATCATGTTCCAAGCTTCTTCGGGGTCATCAATTCCTTGAAGGTGGTACCTTAAATCAGGAGAGATGGACATTCCAATTAGTCCACATGCTTCTTCATTCCTATTATCCCATTTGGATTTCTTATCATCATCAGTGGGGGTTGTTTCCTTTCCCAAGGTAATCTGGTACAGGCCTTTACTTCTTAATAAATCTTCCATATGGGATTTCCATTGGAAGTAGTTGTTGCTGGTAAGTAAGACATTACTTTTAGAATCCATATTAAATATGCAAATAATGCAGATTTAAAAACCGAAACTAATGATATGGATGGAAAGATCTCGAAAATTTATACGGTTTTAAAAAAAACGACACTGAAAACGGACTTCCGATGTGAGAGTTATGCCCTTTAAAAAAAAGGCATAAACGGTGACCAAATAACCATGTGATAGTGTAAGCTACTTTATGAAGTGACCCACTTTTATAAAGAGAAGTGGGGATCACTTTTACAATGAGGTTACCTTATAACAGAAAAGTTGCATGCAAAATAAATAACTCTAAAATAAAATATAAAGCTACTTATAGTGATTCACTTTTATACTTGAAGAGAAATGCACTTTTCAATTTTTAGCATGATTTTTTTCAAAAAAGTAACAAAAGAGAGACTTGAACTCAAGACCTCTTACTTAATAAGGCAAGTTTTAACCAAATGGTATATAAAAACATATTGTAATGTTCAGAAGGAGGCTTTTTGTTGTTGTTGTTGTTGTTGTTGTTGTTGTTGAAGACGGCCTTGGAGAGCATGCCAAAAAAAAAACTCTTTTCACACAAGAAAAAATTTTCGCTTCTCGATGACAACAAGGGTTAGATTTCGGTTAGCTTACCCGGAAGATGAACCTTTTCCTATCTGTTTCTGATTTTCCGAGATTGCACAGGGAAAGGGGAAAAGAGAATACGTAGATCTAAAAGAGTAGCAACCTGGAAATAAAAAATACAAACCGAAATAAAATCAAAATAAAACTTTGCAGAAATTTTAAAAAATGTGTATTCAGGCTTTATACCCCTAGATCTGACTGTAATGGCCGTATCTTGGGAAAACGGAAACCTTTTCGAGTGAAACGAAAAATGTTCCTGAATGAAAAGAGTGCTCTGGATGCAATGGAACAATCCTCTCATCCTAGAAATGTACAAAAATGCCAGAAAATGGAGATGAGGAAACTCGGCTTCACGATCTCTATCTACAAAAGGAGCGGGTCTTCAAACAGGCTCTGATGCCATGTTCGATAACACAAGTATTCCAATAGAGGATAGACACCTCCAGTAACCACTCACATAACCATATCAAATATCAACACACTGATGTTTTCACGTGGTAAAACCCCTATGGGGAAACATCCATGGCCCCAACCAACGCGACCACTTGGAGCAGTTTATTAATGCAAAGAAAAAGATTACAGAGAGATTTTAAAAGAGAGTTTCTCACAATCGATCATCGGCAAATGACCCTCCATGCTCTTTAACTAGAGATCATGGACCAATCGGGTGTTAAGCCACGGGTCAATGGCCGTTAAGATCGAGGAGAGTATGAGCCGTCAGATCACTCTATGTCGGGAACATATCATGACCATCGGATTTCCTAACTACAAATGCATACTAAAGAAACATACTAAGAAACACACTTTTACCTAACGACATATTAGACCAAGTAGATCTTAACTAACTCCTAAGTGTCTAAATGTCCTAACATTTATCACTTATTGGAGTGTAGATATATTCTTGACTACTGTCAAGATTTGTTCTTCTCGAGAGGCAGAGATACCAGATGCTGCTAAGATTTGAGAAAGTTCTTGGAGTAAAATTATCATTTAATCAACAGGTTCTTAAACATTATTTAAGTTCTCCCAACTGGTCTAGAGATCCTACTCGCAAATTTATTACCATATGGGGGTTCTTACAACACCCCAAAATAATTGAAATCAACTAAATGAAAGCACACTGCTGTTTAAATGAAATCTACAAAAATGAAACAAACTATGTATTGATTACCTCATACTACTAAGACCTTGCTATCACTAGGTTATCATTTAACATGAGCTAGTATTTACATGGATTCTACCTATATGTATCTAACATGAGAAACCGATTCCCTTCATACACTTCCCCAACAAAGGCACAAAAAATGTCAGTCAATTCAATTGAATGATTTCTGTTACATTTAATTCATCAATCCGAGTTTGTAAACTTCTGAATTATAAAGAAAAATATATGCAAGGACTTAGCTTCTCTGTACCTAAATGATTGGTGTTTCAGAAAGGAAATTATTCACTACTTTTAAATGCAGAAGTAAGCTACAAAAAGAAAATGTAAATGCATAACCAACAAGAGAACACAATCAAGATTCTAACCACTCTAAATCATTAACCCTTAGATCTATAGATTTTACCATTCGGTTATGTAGTCTACAGATTTTACCATTTTGGTTCTGTCAGTTAATAATTTGTGAACATCGACTTGACTTCGTAACACTTAGCTGTAAAAATAAAAGCACACAACTTTAAATGCAAGCACATGACATAAATGAAAGCACACAACTGAAATGAAATGGCTGATAAATAAAATGAACAACGAATCTTTTAATAAGGGGGCCCTCTAGGCTCGGGGATCGTTGTTGAATGAAGCCTTATGAACTTAAACTATTTGCAGCAAAATCCTTAACACATCAAATGATGAAATGTCAATTGATCAAGCCACATACAATCTTTATATTAGCAAATTCGGAAAACAAAGTTTACAAGATTTTGAAATTCGGATCCCCCTTCACAGTCTTGATTTAGGAATTTATATCAAATGAAAAACAACCGCTTAGGCTCAAATATCTCCTAGAGATTGATGAATCAACAAAATAGATCTGGTTTTTTCTTAGAATGAATGATCTCCTCCTTGATTTGATGAGCCATTCAAATTTCTTCTTTTGATGGACGCAACATGAAATATGAGAAAATATGGTTTAAAGAATCAAGAAAATCTCTCAGATCCTTCACATTTTGAGGAAACCGTCCCTTGATGAAGCTAAATGGGTTCGTTCTGGAAAAACCCACTTGGTCGATTTTTAAGATTCACCTGCATGTGCTCACCGTTGACCCCAAAAAATCACTACCTGGAAACTGATGGAAATCTGTACATGTTTGACTATAGCATGGACCACTTTGTTATGATGATGTGGAAGGTACTTGGTTGATGCTAATAGGTTTACAAGATGAATAATCACTTTTGAAATCTCCTCCCATTTTTTATTTTTCCGATTTGAGTTCACTTATATCCAAACTTGTGACTTAGCTATGAATTTAAAGTTCGCTACAAAACAAAATCGTTTCTGTAGCTTAGTTTATTTCTAGAAGACTTTTATAAAAAGACTCACAAAAACATAAGAAAATAAACAATTACCTGATTTGTATCCTCATAGCTCAGATCACAATTATTTTTCAAAATGGTGGTATTTTAAGTGTAAGTTGATGGATATGACATGCTTATAAGGGACCAATATGTAGAATGGGTAGCAAAATTATTGACAAAAGGAGTTATTCTCAAGACCCAACAAGTTGTTGGATTCATGGATTTTCATCCTTAGTGAAAACATTTATACTTTCCCAAACATCACAAAGGCTCAGTTGTTGCTCCTTTCCAACAACCAATTATAAGGTGTACCTCAATCTTGGTGGAAACCACAAACACCAACCCTTGAAATTTAGATTAAACTCAATGATGAGGCTTCTTCCAAATTTGTTGCAAGAGCATTACTACCTTGAACACCTTTTGCAAAGCATTATGACAATGTTTCTATCCTCCAATATATTTATCCAATATGATGTGTAGGTGGTTATAGATTCATCAAGTGCCCATACAAAACATCCAGTAGAATATTGAAGTCTTCAAAAACTTCATATTCAACATATTCAAAAATTAATCATGAGGTAATTTTTCTCAAATTTAATTTTATTTGCGAGTTGTGTTTTTGTATGAAGTCACATTATTTAAGAGAAACACCCTTGACCAAGAATTAATATATTCCCTAGAAAATGAATGTGATACTGATAAACACCCTCATTTTCCCCTCTCTTGTAACCATAACCCTAACTGTCAACCTCACAACCCTAATACTACTTTTGTACCTCAACCAACCCGCCATCCAAACACTAATTTCCCTGACCCTTCCTCCTTGCACCCAAATCAATGGTGTCACTTCCATAAAATATAATCACATTTTGTTGCAGATTGTTGTGCATTAAAACAGAAGGCCATATCCAAAGAATTGTACATTAAACAACTGACCCGAGAATGAAGATGCCCCACCATCCCCTACCCCTAAAATGAAACTCGAATTTATCCATCTCCTCAATCCTACCACTATAGATACTTCATTACTCTTAATGATGAAAGACAATATTACAAAACCTCTGGATCTTATTTTTACTCATAACTTCTAGGTTAAAAATCAATTAGCCACAATCATCCTTGACAACAACAATATTAAACCAAAAAACTCATTTCCCATAACCTTATTGAATGATTGCAACTACCAACCACAACCCATCCCTCTCTATATCATCTTAGCTGGGTCTAACAAAATGAACCTCAAATGTTGTTAATAAACATTTTAGAGTAACTTTTACCACTAGCCCCTTCAAAGATACCATTGAATATGACATCTCTCCATTAGAATATTTTGATATTCTATTAGGAATCTCATACCAATGCCAAAACATAATTAGTACAAAATTATGGAAATGAGAATGAGGATGATGTTCATGATCGCTTTTATAAACATAAAATAAGAACCTTATACCTAACCTAACCCAACATACCCAAATAAGATACACTTTTATAATGAAACCAATAGGTATAGAATACAATCAGTCTTCTCACAATGCTCAAATTAGTATTTGAACATTAGGGTTTGTTGGTTTGTTCATTCAATATCTATTATGTTTTTATTAATTTGTTCATTTGAGGTACATTAGTTCCATTTATTTGTTGTGTTAGGATATTCAGACACTTAGGACTTAGTTAATATATACTTGTTCTAATGTGTCGTTAGGTAAAAGTGTGTTTCTTTAGTATTCATTTGTAGTTAGGAAATCCGATACTCACGATCTGTTCTAGACATTGAGTGATCCGACAATTCATATTCTCCTCGATATTAACGAACATTGATCCATGGCTTAACACCTGATTGGTCCATGATCTCTATTTAATGAGCATGGAGGGTCATTTTTCGATGAACGATTGTGAGAAACTCTCTTGTAAAATCTCTTTGTAATCTTTTTCTTTTGCATTAATAAACTGCTCCAAGTGGCCGCGTTGGTTTGGCCCATGGATGCTTCCCTATAGGGGTTTTACCATGTCAAAACATCGATGTGTTTATCTTTGATCTGGTTGTATGAGTGGTTACTAAAGGTGTTCTTCCTTTGTTGGAATAATTTTGTTGTCGAACATGGTATCAGAGCCTGTTTTAAGACTCGCTCCTGTTGTAGATCGAGATCGTGAAGATGAGTTTCCTCATATCAATTTTCTTCCATTTTTGTACATTTTTGGGATGAGAGGAATGTTCCATTGCGTCTGGAGATATCGCTTCATTTAGGAACACTTTTATTTTCACTCTAAAAGGTTTTTGTTTTCCCAAGATACGACCATTTCAGCTAGATTCGGAGGTATAAACCTGAATACGCCCTTTTTAATTTTTTTGCAGAGAATTATTTCGGTTTTATATTGTTTGTTTTCGGGTTTCTACTATTTTAGATTTGCGTATTCTCTTTGCACCACGCCTTGTGCGATCTTGAAAAATCAGAAACAGATAGGAAAATGTGCATTTTCTGGGTAATCTAACCGAGATCTAACCCTTATTGTCATCGAGAAGCGAAATTTTTTTCATGTGTGAAAGTAATTTTTTTTAGCATGCTCTCCAACAACAACAATAATCCTATTACTAAAAAATACAATATGTTTTGCTATCCCACTTGGTTAAAAGTTTCCTTATTAAGTAAGAGGTCTGGAGTTCAAGTCTTTCTTTTTGTTACTTTTTTTTGAAAAAGTTCACGCTCCATTGTAAAGTGTATTTCACTTCAAGTATAAAAGTGAATCACTATAAGTAGCTTTAATATTTTAGAGTTATTTTTTTTTCAATTTTTTTTTATAAAGTAACTTCATTGTAAAATTGAACCCCACTTCCTTTTATAAAAGTGGGTCACTTCATAAAGCAACTTACACCATCACGTGGTCCTTTGGTTATCGTTTATGCCTTTTTTTAAATGGCGTAAATTTCACATCCGAACTCCGTTTTCAATGCCGTTTTTTTTTAAAATCGCCTAATTTTTCGAGATATTTCCATCAAGATCATCATTTTATGTTTTTAAATCCATACTATCCACATATTTCATATGGCGTCTTCAAGTAATATTTTTCTTACCAACACCAACTACTTCCAATGGAAATCCCATATGGAGGATTTATTAAGAAGTAAAAGATTGTATCAGATTACCTTGGGAAAGGAAACAAAACCTACTAATGCTGATAAGAAAATCAAATGGGATAATAGGAATGACAAAGCACATGGCATAATCAGAATGTCCATCTCTCCTGATTTAAGGTTCCACCTTCAACAAATTGATAAACCCAATGAAACTTGGGAATAGATTGAATCTATGTTTCGTAAACACAATATTATTCGAGCACAAAAGTTAGAAAATCAAGTACTGACTTTAAGTCCAAGGGTTTTTTCTTGCATTGAAGACTATCTATCTAAGTTTAAAACACTCAAAATTTTATGTGAAGAATGTAAGATAAAGATGGATGAAGAGCGTTGCATCTATCTTATTCTTTCTAAGCTAGGTAGTGCATATTCTGTGTTTGTATCTACATTTTATGCCATGAAAGAGGCTCTAGGTAAAAATGATCAAAAAACCACTCTTGAGTCCTTTTGTGATGCTTTGATTAGAGAGAAATATGCTTTGATTAGAGAGCAAGATAACCTTGTACAACTTGGAGTGATCAACATTGCAGGTACCTCCAACAAAGCCTTAATCGTCCATCAGAAATTTAAACCCAAGAATCCCAAGAAGCAACATCCTCACCACAACAACAAGCAGCACAAGGGACCCTAACCCACTCAGACAACTTCCACTCCTAATGGTGAAAAAGGAGAAAAATATAAAAATAAGAAGACTGACATACATTGCAACTTTTGTGATAAATATGGTCATGATGAGTCCAATTGTTTCAAGAAGATGGAAACTTTAGAAGCAACAATGAAGAAGCACAACATCAATATTGATTCTTCTTCTTCTTCTTCTTCTCATGGACATGCACTTTCTGCTTCTGGTTTCTCCTTCAATACAACTTCTACTTCTTCTTCTGGTGAGTGGTTTATTGATTCTTGAGCATCTTATAATATGGATAAGGATAAAGACATATTTTCTTCTCTAAATGAATGTAACACCAAGAAAATATTTGTTGGTGATGATAGATCTCTTAGTGTTGTAGGATCTGGAACAATCCAAGTAGAAAATGGTCATTTCAATGATGTATTATGTTTTCCAATTATTTCTTGTAACCTTTTATCAGTATATCAAATCACTCATTTAGGTGAAGGTAAAACTATAGATTTTTCACCTCACCAAGTTGTAATCAAGGATCTAAAATATTACTGTTTTCAGATTTCTGTGGTGAGGAATTTCAAAATCATTTGTCGGAGAATCCACAGTTGGATGTTTCGAATTCGGATCGGGATTCATCATCAGGACTAATCGTCGATTAGTCCTGATGATGAATCCCGATCCGGATTCAAAACGTCCAACTGTGGATTCTCCGGCAAATGATTTTGAAGATCTAAAATATCCTAAGCATGTTCTTGCAACTAGAATTGTTGATGATAATACCAGGTTGTACAAGTTTGACAACTTTGGGTCATCATATTTTTCATCATTTTTTGTTACTCATAGCGATGACTTGAGAAAACTTTGGCATGAGCGGTTTGATCATCTAAACTATTTCTCATTGCAACAACTATGTAATCAACAGATGGTGACTGGTCTTTCTCCTATTTCATGCAGAGATGATGTTTGTGTCGGTTTTGTTCTCGACAAACATCATCGGGATAGTTTTGACAAATGTGCCTCTTGGCACGCCTTGAGCCCTTTGCATATTGTTCATAGTGATTTGCGTGGTCCACTTTCTTCTCCTTATTTTTCTGGGTACAAGTATTTCTTAACTTTCATTGATGAATTTTCTAGACGTACTTGCGTTTAATTCTTAAAACTAAGAGAGAATTTTTTGGCCTACAAGGCCCTTGTAGAAAAGCAATTTGGAAATCAAATTCAAAGGTTAAGAACAAATAATGGAGGTGAATATGTGATCAATATTTTTACAAGTTACTACACTACACAGGGAATCCAAATGCAACACACTATTCCATATACACCACAACAAAATGGTGTTGCTGAGAGAAATAACCGCACATTAAAAGAAATGACTAATTGTATGATCCAATCTAAGGGACCAAGTCTAAAGTATTGGGTGGAAGCCATCAACTGTGAAAATTACATAGAAAATCAAATTCCCATAAAGGATCTTAAAAATATAACACCGGAAGAATCTTGGACTAAAATTAAACCAGATGTAAGTCACTTCCGTGTATTTGGCAGTATAGCATGGACCCACATTCTTGATGAGAAAAGGAAAGCATTGCAGCCTAAAAGTGAGAAGTGTATATTTGTTGGTTATTCTGAATATGTCAAAGGTTATGTACTTCTTCAACCACATTGTAATGAAATTAATATTATAAGAGATGTTAAATTTGATGAAAATATCTTGGCCTGCAAGCCTAATTTGACATTTGTGCTTTCTTTGGCCTATGATCCTAATTCGATGTTTGTGCCTTCTTCAGATTGTGAGCCATCTTCGATGTTTGTGCCTTCTTTTGTTCTGGTTTCTTCTTCAGATGATTAAAATGAGGATAAAAATACACCTCCACCTGGTCACCTTCCTCCATATGAGTCCTTTGACCCTAAACCAACACCAGCTCCAGCTCCATCACTTTCTAGATGGGTCCGTTCAACACGAGAAGCAGTTGGTGATCTTGTCGGTGATCCTTCAGATCAACGTCAAACACGTTCATAGTTCCAGTGAGTCTCTTCTCTTTTGGATCAAGTTTCAAAGACTCATGATCCAGAGACATTTGCAGAAGATTTAGGTCATCCAGATTGGGATACAACAATGAATGAAGAGTATCATTTTTTAATGGAAAACAATACTTGGGATCTTGTACCTCTTCCAAAGGAAGAAAACTTGTCATATGTAAATGGGTCTATAGAACTAAGTATGCATCAGATGGAAGTGTTGAAAGACACAAGGCTTAGTTAGTTGCCAAAGTATTTTCCCAAGTTGAAGGAATTGACTATAATGAAACATTTTCCCTTGTATCCAAAATGAATTCCATCCACCTTGTTCTTTCCCTTGTTGCTTCACATAAATGGGAGGTCCATCATATGGATGTTAAATCCGCCTTCTTTCATGGATATTTTCAAGAAGAAATCTACATGGAACAACCTCCTGGCTATGTCTAGAATGACTCTAGCCTTGTTTGTCGCCTTAAGAAATCTCTTTATGGTCTTAAGTAAGCTCCTTGAGCTTGGTATGCCAAAATGAACAACTTTCTTTTTTCCACTGGATTCTCTAGATGCCATTCTGATCCTAATGTATATACCAAGAAAGTAGGAAGTCATCTCATAATCCTTTTCCTTTATGTTGATGACCTTATCCTTACTGGTAGTGACTCAAAAATTTTAAACCGTGTGAAAACCAACCTTAAGAAGAAATTTGAAATGACAGAATTAGGCTTTTTGCACTATTTCCTTGGCCTCCAAGTTTTGCAAACCAATGAAGGAATTTTTCTTTCCCAATCTAAGTATTCTCGTGACCTTCTTAATCGCTTTCACATGGATGATTGTAAACTAACCCCTTCTCCCCTCTAGTCTGAAGGAAATCTTTCTACCACTTGTACTTATCCCGAAGTTGATGCCACCTTGTACCGTCAACTGGTTGGTAGCCTCTTATACTTGACTCATACCTATCCTAATCTTTCCTTTGTTGTTGGTCTTGTTGTCCGATACATGCAAACACCCCATGAAATCCATTGGAAATAAACTAAAAGGATACTTCACTATGTCTGTGGTACAATTCAGTTCAAGATACATTATAGTTCGGAGGGGACTCCTTTATTGGTTGGTTTCATTGATTCAAATTGGGCCGGTGACCCTGATGATCAGAAGTCTACTGCGGGTTATGTTTTCAGCCTTGGTTCAGGACCTGTCACTTGGGCCTGTAAGAAACAACATGCTATTTCACTTTCTTCAGCAGAAGCAGAGTACCGAGCAACAATAAATGCAAGTTAGGAAGCCTTATGGCTTCGATAGATTCTTTTAGAGTTTGGATTCCAACAGCAGCATCCGAATAGCCTTTGGCGCGACAATCAAAGTTCTATCAAGATTTCCAAATACCTAGGTCAACATCAGTGCAACAAACACATCGAGCTACACATACACTTCATCAGAAAGATCATTCATGATCAAGTTATTGAAGTTTTTTTTTCCCTACATAATATCAAGTTGCAGACATTTTCACAAAGTCTCTTACAGAAGCGAAGTTTTCCAAACTTTGATCTATGTTAGGAGTTCAAGAATTTGTCATCAAGGAGGGATAGGCTCTATTTCCTCCTTCCTTCTCCTATTGTGTCACTATTTTAAATCCTTCAATCCTATCCCAAGTTGTTCTTAAGGGGGGATGTTAGTATATTTAGACACTAAGGAGTTAGTTAAAATCTACTTGGTCTAATGTGTCGTTAGGTAAAAGTGTGTTTCTTTAGTATGCATTTGTAGTTAGGAAATCCGACCACGATATGTTCCCGACATAGAGTGATCAGACGATTCATATTCTCTTCGATCTTAATGGCCATTGATCCATGGCTTAACACCTAATTGGTCTATGATATCTATTTAAAGAGCATGGAGGGTCATTTTCCGATGATTGATTGTGAGAAACTCTAATGTAAAATTTCTCTGTAATCTTTTTATTTTGCATTAATACATTGCTCCAAGTGGCCGCATTGGTTGGGGCTGTGGATGTTTCCCCATAGGGGTTTTACCACGTCAAAACATTGGTGTGTTGATATTTGATCTGGTTGTGTGAGTGGTTACTGAAAGTGTTCGTCCTTTGTTGGAATACCTATGTTGTCAAAGATGTTGTTCCATACAATACCCTCCTCTTGTGGAAATCAATAATTGAATGGGTAAAAACACTAGTGTTAATGATCTTGCAGGAGAAATAACATTCATTATGATGATTATAGCCATAGGGAATACATCTAAATAGGTTTATATGCAATGGATTAAGTGATATTTGAAAACATTTTTCAAACACTCGTTATCTAAAAATATTTCGATCTCTAAAGAAATCAGGAATGGAATTCTACTAGATTCATTTTATGCAAAATGAGACTCCTTTTGATATTTATGTCAGTCCATCCCAGCTCCTCATTGTGATTACCAACCATGGATGATGGGATCACAATATCAAAATAATTGAAAACATGCTTTTAAATGTCGAAAGCACAAGTACATTCATTATTTGTAGATTTGTCAAGTTCACCAATGAAATTCTAATTTTCCTCCTTAACACCTATTTCCAAGAAACAATAAGAAGAACATGTTTGGAAATGATCATGGCTAAGTAGATCATAGACACCATGTGGAATTATTTCATCTCGACACATTTTATACGTCAAAAACATTATTTTTTTTACTCCAAGTGTAGTTTGAGATCAAATATACTCTAACAGAGACTAAAATATCCTAATTGTTCACATGAAGAGATTCTTCACATGGTAGTAGACACACACTCAAAACCTCACAACCACTAACCAAACTTTAATTGTCACTTGGGTTGATTTAAATATTTTCATCCGCAGGCGGTTCCATCTGTTATCGTATAATGAAGAAATGTTTTCATAGTGACTACAACTCAAGAAAATGGCTAGACCAAAAAATCATTAATTCTTTAAGGACTTCAATATAGTCCATTAATATAGAGGTAATAGATCCTTAAAATACCCTTTGTGTTAAGTTCATTTATATCTTACTTCCTCACATTAAAATAAAGATGGATATTTTCCTAGTCTATTCATTGGATGACACCTTTTAATTAGTTGTCAAAGGTGAAACCATGTTACCTTGGAACACTCATCCCATGAAGAAATTTCCATAACCATTGTAAATAGAGTCTTTTTCTACCGCTTCTCTCTCAATAAATTTTTGTTATTCTTGAGAGACAACTAGTTTTTCTATCCAAAAGAGGAAAAAATACTACTATCATCAAATGTGGTATGGGGATTTCAATGATGAATGTCATGCCTTGCGGGACCAAAAGGACAAGCCTCTCCTTGTTGAACTGCTATAGGTAATTGAATAATGCGATCTTAGGGAATACCAACATGAACCTTAATTCCACGATCCCAACTATGTTATCCCTTCATTATTCCTGATGGCTAAGAATTATATCAATCTAGAGTGAGAAACTCTCTTCACTCATTGTTGCTATGTTGGGAAAAATCTCAAATATTTGCTCATGGAAAATGATAGCCAAAAGATCCTAGTTTTTCAATAGTTGGTGAATGCCCTCCAACTCTCTACTATGTTGTGTTCACAACCATATACTCTTACATGGGTTAAGGAATAAGGTTCATCCACACCTATCACTCATATGTGTTCTAACACTTTACTTTAGAACTATCATTGATACATTTAAATGTGATGGTAGAGCCATGGATTTTCATGGCACACTTCTTGGTAAGCCCTGCCAATGTCACAAAAGGGTATAGTGTGATGGATTTTTCAATACCTACAAACTTCACAAGGATAATAAAAGATTAAAACTCACCTCTCCCCTCCCAGTCTAAGTGGAAAGCTATTACTAAAGTTAATCACCATAAATTCAAAAATGTTTATTCTACTCTTGTGGTTACCCCTCTACACCTAATCCAACTTATGTTGCATGCCGATAACATCAGCGAGGAGGTATCCCTCCAAGAAATAAATCAATATTCTATTGTGGCCCATGTTGTACTCACTACAAATATACAATAGATGAAATTGCATAATTCTCAAGACTCTCCTATTCATGATTCACCTCATCTTGAGAATAAGGAGGTCATCATTTCTACACATGTGCCTCTAAAATGCATGGTTTTCTTAGTTCCTTAGTAGTGACCTTTTGAGGCCTCAAAACCCCCCCTAAGTCGATCGACTTAAGGACCCCCTTTTAGATTTTTAATAAAGCCTCTTATGCTATGTTTTTATTTCTTTGATATTTTTTTACTTTATGATCCCTTGTGGTTGACTGACTTTACTCTTATCAGATGCATTTTGATCAGTTTTCTCAAAATATTTTTTTCTATGCAACCAAATCCAATAACATTAGCTTACGTGGGATTTCCTAGATCCATTGGTGCCTAGTACACTCATTACTTGGTGACAGATCAACATAGGTGTGAAATGTTATACCAGAAGGGGAAAGAAAACCAAACTTGAATGTTTCCAAGGGATGTGACAGTAATATCGCAGGCCTTCAGTTTTATCCACTGAAGGTTTGGATCTACATGAAACAATAACTCAAATTTCTCATCGCTTACACTTCAATGGATCAAATGCTTTGACCACAACAATTTGGGTGATGACCTAGACGTTCTACTTAAATCAAACGATTAAGAATGAAATTGAAATTCCTAGTCCACTCATCAATCAAAATGAAAAGAGTAATTTTTGGCAATTAAATAGGTAAATTGGTGGAAGTATCAACCAACCACGAGTACCATCTTGATTTACCAACTAAATTTGTTGATTCTAGAATACAACGCCACCATTTAGAACCACAACTACGTTGGTTGATATAGGCCATGGAATAAGGGTGTAGCACATAATTTAGGAGATAGGAAAAAGATGAAAAATATAAGGTAGGTGTGCAATGGAAAAAGTACGGTGGGTTAGCTCAAGTAGTTGAGTGTTGTGAATTACAAGTATGAAGTCATGAGCTCAAGTCCCTGAGATGACTGCCTCTATATATATTATTGGGCCTCACTTGATATCCTCGCTGGATTAGGTTGCCATAAATGTAACCAGACAGTTTACCTTCCATTTAGAAAGGTGATGGGATAATAGCAAGAGAAAACATCAGGCTCGAACCTTGATAAAGGTGAATGAGGTCAGAGGCCCAATTTCGTTTGTTTTTTTCCATTTGGAGCATTGGAACATAAATAACCCAAAACTAATAAAGTTACAAAAGGAAAATACAATAGAAATTAATATATTTTTCAGTGCAAAGTATTCAGGGAGAAAAATTTAAAAGGAGGCTTTTGTAAAACAAGCTATGTGTCTAAGTGTTGGAAAGATACCAAGGTGTGTTAACTTCGTTATCTTGTTAAATAGGTGAGAATTGTATTGATTGTATTTGTTAACATTTTCTTTTGTGAAATAATATAAATATTAAAAAATGTCTTGTATGTAGAAAGTAGTAGGGAATGTGAAATATTACCTATGAATGCAGTAATAGCAACAAGAGGTGATTGAAGATTTGACAATATGAGGCTGGAAACAACCAAAAAAATAGAAGGAAGAGAATTGGAATGGAAAACATTGAGGGCTGAAGAGTACAATGAATAATTTATATGTGTATGGCAACAAATCTAAAGCAAAGAATGTGGTCCCATCATTGCTTCAAAGAAGACAAATTGTTTTTATTTATTATGAAATCTCTCCTTTGTAAGTAAACAATTGTAATTATCAATATATTATCCTCATAATTATTTTGAAATTTTATTGGAGTAAAGGATGAATTGTGAGGAAAAAACTTCATGAGAAGTAAATATTTACATAATATCAAATTTGAATAAAATCCTCACAAGGAAAATGATTTTTTTTGTAAAGGACATTAAAGGGCCTAAAAAGAGTATTTGAAAGGTCAAGAGATGTAGAAGGTCTAGAGCCACCAACCTCTTTTATAAAGAGGGTTTCTAGACTCAAACAAGGAGGGGAGGATTTTTTTGAAGCACTATAAACTATTTTTCATGTTAATGGAGAAGCTGTCACGTAAATTCTATAGGATATCTCCTGTGTGTGCATGGAATCAACAATGTATTGTTCTCTTTGTTTTTATGACATGCTAGAACGATGTAAGGTTTTATTCTCTATCGTTGTAGAATATTTTTATGCACCTAGTGTCTTGTATCACATCTTTTTGTATTTTTTTGGCTAACCTTAGATATGGAGTTGTAGCTTTCAGTTGTGCTTGTTAAGTTTCCCTAATCTGTTATTGTTGACCCTATAGCTTAGGAAATATTTCTGGATATGAAGTTATTCCAGCCCATTATGTTGCATTGAATAATTCAACTTCATGTCTTTCTTTTCTCTTGTTAGATTAGCTCGAGGGAATTCCTCTACATTTTCATTTTACACTTGGTATTTCTACATTTATATTTAGAAATAAGTTTCATAATCCTTAACAAGTAATGGTAGCCGAGATAGAATCCGAAGGGTTCCCCATTTAAAATGATGGGAAATTTGATTAGGAATTCTCCTCGAGGTGAACCCATGATGTTGATGGTGGGACATTTCCCCTATCAACATGAACACAATTATTATTCCCATCACTGTTGTCAAACATCAACAATTTGCAGTAAAGTTTTCCATTAGGCCCATTAATTCAATGTCACATCACTCCACTTAATTGTCCTAAGTTAATCCTTGGGTTTCCTTACTAGCATGATTGACACGTTGTTCATGATGGGTTGCACAACACCTATATATTTTAGAAGTGTGGTAAAGTGTGAAAACACACATCTTCCTCTTATTTTCCCAATTCTCTTTAACTTTCTATAAAGCAAGGATTGAAATAGGTTAATATCAATAAGTGCTTCACATTCTACCTCGTTCAACAAGAAAAGAAAGATAACATAGGTACTTAGGCTATTATTGATACATATTAAGATGTTTTTGAAGAACCTTAAGGGATTGTCTTAGAACCATTTGAGTTATTCATGAGCTTTTCATGATACAAATTATTGTTTTTTTAAATAATAACCCTTCGTTGGACCATCAATGAACTAGGTCATCGATGGTTTGACTAGCGTAATTTTTTCCTCCTAACCTAGTATCCATAAAAAACACAGCCATTTCGTCAAAACATTGTCAATAATTCAATGACATCTTGATGATATTATGATGAACATTCATCGATAGTTTTTCATAGATTAGTCGATCTTCCAATAGACTAGCAATGAAAGCATGATGGATTTGAGACAAACTGTAGTTGATGATATGTCAGAATGGTTACGATCCTTAGTCGATATTCCGACAGACTAGTGATGAAAATGTGATGGATTTGAGACTAATTGTAGTGGATGATACAATGGACTGGTGTCTGTGATTGGTTAATCTTACGACGAAGTGGAAATGACAATGTCTCTCGACATTGATCAATTGTGGGGCACGTTTGTCATAGGTTAGTCACTCTTACATCGTAATTGCGACGG
Source organism: Picea engelmannii (assembly GCA_009831015.1). Classification (NCBI taxonomy): domain Eukaryota; kingdom Viridiplantae; phylum Streptophyta; class Pinopsida; order Pinales; family Pinaceae; genus Picea; species Picea engelmannii. The sequence continues at coordinate 1,051,972 of ML776934.1, read as the reverse complement.
AGGTGACGCGACGAAAAATGGGTTGTATCCTTATTTGTATTTGAGACGTTGTGGAAACAAACATGCTGTTGGAAGAATACCTAGAAGAAGCATGTCAACCCTAGAAGAATCCCCGAAGCAAGTTCAAGAAGCTCCTAGAAGTTACAGGTTTATTTGAAGGAATAAGTGATGGGTTTATTTGAAAAAGTATCCAAAGTGTAACCCTTATGGCATAGATTTAATGATGGCCCACATGGGAAGTTTCTTTGAAGAAGTCTACAAGAATACTCTGAAGTGTGGTCATGAAGCCCAAAAGTGTTTTAGGAAAATTAGGAAGAAGGACATTGCAAATACATGTAAAAATCTCATATATGGATAGTCCTTGTCATGCTGTTTCCAACAGTAGGTAGTACGTCATGTGGTTCCTAATGGTTGAGAAGTTAATCCCTCTTAAATATGAATCCACAAAGTATGGTCAAGAATCCTTGGATCTAAGGATGAGAAGTTACAAGTTATCCCCAAAATTAATTAAAGGATAAAAGTTGTTGCAAAAAAAAAGTTACAGATCGACCCTAAAGTCAAATAAAGGAGGCATTTTGAAACATATAAATACACATCAAGAAACTGTCATTTGTTCATTCATCCAAGTGTGTGTTTATGGTATGGAACTAGCATAAGTGGGTCTACACTTGTGCTAGGAGGATTGGCGAGCTCAAAAATGCAAATATGACCTAGGAGAAAGGAGTTTGAGGAGAGAAAGGAGATTCTTGAGGTTATTCATGAGTCACAGTGGAGAAAAGAGTGGATTTATGAGGTTATATGTGGGTCACAATGGAGAAAAGCAGAGATCCGAGGAAAACTCTGCGAGTTGACAATGTATGAGTAGTGGATCTAAGGAAAAATCCATGAATTGATAGTGTATGAGTAGTGGATCTGTGAAAAAGTTTTGAATAAGGAGCCTTTGTCTTGATGCTAAGGTTGAGAAAGGTATGATTATTAGAGATATGATGCATTAGGGTTTCCTCATGATGAAATGTATGTTTGTCTACATGTTTTGAGGTATGTCTTGGATATTTTGGTACATGCCTTGAGGCATATCTTGGATAGTCTTTGTCATATCTCTAGAGACATATGTTGGTGATATGAGATCTAATGTACTAGGTTGTTATATAATGTAAGGTATGATTTCTATGTTTTTTGATGTTCATATATTGGTGGTTATGATATATGATTAAGGAATGATTTTGGCACATGGTTTGAAGAGTATCTTGGATATTTGGGACATGGATGTTAAGGCATATGTTTAAGGCATATCTTGGATGATATGGTGTATGTTTGAGGTACATATTTTGGTACATAGTTGAGGCATATCATGATTGATATGGAATATGATTGAGGCATATATTTGGTACATGATTCATGGATATTGTGGCACTTGTTTGAGGCATATATTGGCACATGCTTGTTACATGGATGTTATGGCACACATATCTTAGCACATGGTTTGATGCACATATTGGTGATGGTATTGGTGTATGATTTATGTGAGTGGATCTAGTTTTGGTGATGATGATGTTTCAGTATCAGTGTCAGTTGCAGTGATAGGTTGAGTCTGGCTTGATGATGATGTATCAATATTAGTGACAGTGAAAGTGATAGGATCATTATCAGTGATAGTGACAAGTTGATTATCAGTAACAATTTCAGTGACATGTTGAGTCTCCATTTATATTTCAGGGCGGTAGGGTGGTGCAAGGCAGGAGATTTAAGTCTCCTTCAGGTTGGTGCCTGTAAAGTAGGGGATTAGAGCCTCCTTCTAGTTGGAGCTAGAGAATACATGGAGTTGGATCTTCCTTCAGGTTGGAGCCTATAAATTAGAGGGTTGGAGCCTCCTTCTAGCTGAAGCTGGAGAATTTAGGGAGTTGTAGCTTCCTTCATGTTGGAGCATGTAAATAAGGGGTTGGAGCCTCCTTCTAGTTAGAGCTGGAGAATCTAGGGAGTTGTAGATTCCTTTAGGTTGGAGCTTGTAAAAAAGGGGTTGGAGCCTCCTTTCGTTGGTGCTGGAGAATCTTGGAAGTTGGTGCTTCCTATGGATTTAATCTTCTGATATATATAATAACAAATTCTATGTTTTTCTCCCATTTTGGTTTCCACGTAAAAATATATTATGCACTGTGTATGATGTGATGCATTATTGAATGTACTATTTATGGTTATATGTTTATGACATGTTAAATGAAATCATAAGTTAATTGGATCATTAATAAGTTAATGTTTACATGTTCCAGTAAAAAGTGGTAAAAAGTGCTCAATATTGATTCACCCCCCCTCTCAATATTGGTGAATATTCAAAAAATTGATATCACAGTGGGTTCTTTTAGAATCAGTCTAACCACTGAAAGTTAGATCATGGATTGCATTAAGAATGAAGCACCAATGTTTGATGGTTAGAATTATAACTTATGGAATAGAGGGATGAATTTATTTTATAGGCACATGGATTTTATGTCTGGCAAGTAGTAGTAGATGGATACATGACACCTACCACTCCCCCAATAGATAAAGATGGAAATAAACTTAGTGAAAACAATTCGAAGGATAAAACTACTATTATGTTTAGTCTATTTGATTCAATATTTTTCAAAGTTATGCATTGCGAGACTGCAAAGGATCTTTGGGACAAACTTCAAAATATTTACGAAGGAGATGCCAAAGTCAAAGGGGGAAAGATTCAAACCTATAGAGTAAAATTTGAACAACTAAAGATGAATGAAGATGAAGACATTGCAGCTTACTTTTTGCAATTTTATGAAATAATGAATGATATTAAAGGATTGGGAGAAGAAATTAAAGGCTCAATGATTGTTCAAAAGGAACTAAGGTCTCTTCCAATGATATTTGATCCTAAGATTTCATCCCTAGAAGAAATATCAAATCTCTCCATGTTGAGCATGGATTAGATACATGGGATACTTACAACTTATGAAATGAGAAAAAAGTAGGATAATCCACCGAGGAATGAAGCAACTTTCAAGGAATCCAAGAATTCAAAGAAGAATAAGAAAACTTCAAAGTCGAATTGCAACTGCAACAATGATTCAGATGAATATGAAGAAATAACAAACTTCGTAAGGAAGTTGAAGAAAGGAACCAACAAGCATAAAGGTATGCTTCCCTATAAGTGTTTTAATTGTGGTAAAATTGTTCATTTTGCTACTAAATGTCCTTATGCTAAGAATTTAGATAGTGATGAAGAAGAAGTTCCCAAGAAAGAAAAGAAATATCTAAAGCGAAACAAGAAAGGATATAAAAGAAAATTCTTCAAGAAAAGCTTCAACTCAAGAGAAGACAGTTCCTCATCCGATGAAGATGATGAAGTGAAAGTGACTAAGAAAGAGTGATCTTCATGGGAATGGAAACTCATAAAGGAAATGTTGAAGATTATGAAGAAGGTTAAGTAGATCTTGAAGCAGAACTAATCAGCGCCTTAAGTGAGTTAAAAAGATAAAAGAAGAAAAGCAAGTCATTCAAGGAAGAATTGATTAAACCAAAGGAGAGCTCTCAAAATACCAAAGATGTTAATCATTTAAAAACCAAGGTAAAAGAAGCAGAAAAGATATTGACAAGTCATGTTAAGGAAATATCTGAAGACTTAAACATGTTTAAAGTAGGATTCGATCAACAAGAAAGAACACTTGAAGAAGATATCATCCCCTTGAAAACCCAACTTGAAGAAGCAAATATAACAAAGAAGTAATGAAGATCAAAATGATAAAGAAAGAAGAATATTGTGAGAATCTTGAACAAGAAGTTGTGTCATTGAGGGTTGAAGTCAATAAGCTCAACAAGAACTTGAAATTCTCTCAAGTGCTAGAAGACATTTTGAATAGTCAAAGGTCGTTTAATGACAAGTCTGGACTAGGATACTGTTGAAATAATGTAACTGCGAAGGGCATTCTTATTATTTTGTTATTGGATTAAATCCCCATTGTGGATTAATCATGTCATTATTATTATTTTTATTATTAGGTTAATCCCCATTGAGGATTAACTAAGTCGGTAATTGTA
>ML776934.1:982428-1044499 GCA_009831015.1 Picea engelmannii | reverse complement strand
TAAATAAGGGTCGAGGGTATGAAAACCCTAGCTTGGAGATTATTGTAACAGAGCGCTGCTCGACTGGAGGTTGCCCCCTCGAAGAGGCCTGTGAACATTGCTATCTGAATCAAAGTGTTCTTTCTGTTGCTATTTCGTATATCTTTTCTGTGTATTGTGAAGATTATACTGGATATTTTATTGTTATTCTGTCATTTCTAGCATTTCATTTCTGTTCTGCATATTTTATATATCTGGTATCTTGCAACCTAGCTTTGATTTCTCTTTCTTGCTTCTTGTTTTGTCAAGACAATTGAGTGATTTATCTTTCTCCTTATCAATTTTTGATTTCCTCTATGAACTTTCTCGTATTCCTTGAATGATTGTCGATTTTCGAGTCCTTGACTGAGTGAGTTATCATACTTGTTTCTTTGAGTTCCTGTTAGCTTATGAGTGCATGCTTTGTTTGAAATATTTTTTTCTTCGTGTCTTTTGTATCTGCATTCGACTCTTTCATTTTGATTGAAAGTAATGGAGAATTAAAGGGTTTTCATTTTCTTTCTTTATATATTAGAATCAAACAAAGAATATAGTTGTGTTCTTGCTTTTGGGTAGTGTAGTAGATTGGATATAGGTAAATTTTGTTTAGGAATTAGTTTTTTTTGTCGAAGGAAGTTGAACCTCTTCTCCATCCTGTATGTAGGATTCATTGAAGAAAAAGATTTGCATGTCATTATTTTGCATTCTTTTGGAGTAAAGTCTAAAACATCATAAGTTTCACTTTCACACCCTTGAGTAAACAACAAACCTAAAATAAATCGCTTATAAAATTGATCACACACTTTTATATTATCTGGTAGAAAACCTACATTAGCTTAAAGTGTAGGGATTTGGAATAGGTTGTGAGGATAACTTTCCAAATTCATCAGAAAAATGTAGAATCTTGTGCTAGGGAGCGGTAAATCCAATTATTTGTATAAGAATATCTGGGATCCCCTTCTCACACAGGGGTTAAACATGAGGTCGTGTGCGGGAGAGAAACATATATTTCCCCTCCGAAGATTAACCAATGTAGCAAAAAGATCGTATGTTGGGGTTTCTTCCTGAGAAACGACTTGTTTCATTTGGTCTTGGAGCTTCGTGAATCCTGAATCCATTCGGGGTACTCAGTAGTCTTCTGGTCCACTTGTCTTCAGTTCTCTTGAAGAATTTCAGAATTGTTATCCTATTTATACGTTCAATCCTGATTGTTGACTCTACCCTCCCGGAGGCTGACTGTGAGTTGGTAACCTTAGTGGTCGTATATCTGTAGGGTTAATACTCAAGGTGGCAGTGAAGGTGATTCTTTTCCTTACCTGGTTCATATATTGGTCAAACTCACTCAGGCTCCTTGGAGGGTAAATCCGTAGGTAAAACCGTTTGGGAACTTTCACCAAGGCGTAAGTCCGTTAAGAAGGTCTCCAACATAGTTGATCCACACGCTCTATCCCAACCCCTCCCTATATTCATCTCACGATGTTGGATTTCATCACCACTAGTGGTTTCATTGTGGGAAGGTTTGTTTGATTGTTTGCTTATTAAATTTGCAATGTTCGTTGTTTGTTTTCCCTAGTGGGCCTTAGGTCAAGTCAGTGTTAATGACACCAGTTCCTGGGAGTACCAATGAAGGAACCCATTTTCCTAGGAAACCTTTCTCCTTTCCTTCTTTTGGAAACATTGGTCCTTCATGCATTTCCACACTGAGTCTTCCGGGACTCACCATCGGGTTACCGGTTTGGTTGTTCCTGCTGATCTCGAATTTTCCCAATGATTCGAATGCAACTAATGCTTCGAATGTAAGAACACCACACACAAATCAACCTCATGTTGACCTTTAACCTTATTTAGTCATTAGGTCTCCTTCCCTTTCTCCTTCTATGCCTAGTGAAATCTCTAAAGTGAGTAAGCAGGTTGATAAGAAGAAGAATAAACTAAAGGAGGAAAAGAAGAAGGATAAGAAAGAGACCAAACCTACAACTACATCGGTTCATGTTGGATATAAGAAACCATCTACTATTAATCGTAGTGGAAGTGTTGATAAATTTGACAAGTCTAAAATGAAGAATCCTAAATCCAAATTCCCTTCCAGGCTTTGTAAGGGTGACCAATTTCTGAGGGATTTTCTTGGTCTCACAAAGGTATTATAAATGTGGTCTTCCATGCCATCAACCCCTGCTGGAAATGATGGTGACACCCCATCAACTAGTGACATTAAGGTTGGTAAGAAGAATAAAACCGTAAATTTCGTTGTATGTTATACAAATGTGATAATCACTCTCACCTTTTCCCTCGTATGGATGAGGCATATTATCTTTTGGAAAAGCTTCAAATTCCAACTCGTTATCATAAGATCTCCCCCAACCAGTCATTAGTTTATGGACTGTTCAATCTAGTTCCATCCTCGATTAGTCCGGTTGATCAGGTGGTCAATCTGGTTTCATTCTCAGTTGAACTACTAACCCAAGTATCTGATCCAGTTCCATCATCGGTCAACCCCACTCTTCATCTAAAGAGTGAACCCAAAATGGTCGATCTGATTCCATCATCGATCTATCCCACTCCTCCCTTAAGGAGTGTAGCCCAAGTGGTCACTCCGAGTCCATCATCGGTCGATCCCACTCCTCCCTTAAGGAGTGTAGCCCAAGTGGTCACTCCGAGTCCATCATTGATCGATCCCACTCCTCATTCAAAGAGTGGATGTCACTCAACTCTACCTCGTTAATATCGATTCACCCGGACAAGGGGGTACTTTGCATGTCCTGATGGCACCCCTTCATGCAATCAAATGATTTCTATTGATTGGAATCATTTGACAAAACCATGTTTTCCTTCTTATGTGCCTTTCCAAATCACTGTGCAGGTTTGTGATAGGAATATTCCTAACGCTATAATAGATGAAGTTGCTTATGTTAGCATCTTATCAATGAATGATTGGAAAGATTTTTGTTCCCCACAACTTGTTCCCATGACTTGGAATCTATTGACCTTTGACAAAAGAGTTAGTCAACCTTTAGGGATCCTTCTTGTTACACATAAAAAATCATCACTTTGACAATGTCGCACTTTCATTGTCGTAAGTGTCTCACTTTCATTGTCGCAAGTGTTGTAAGTGTCGCAAGTATCACACTTTTATTTTCGCAAGTGTCGTAAGTGTCGCATTCACTTTTACTAAGTGTCACATCTCGAACGACGCCATAAAAACACTTGCTACAACCCCTAAAATATGTTAGAAGAATAAGCCTCATCATCTGGCAGTCGGAACAAGAGTTTTACCTAGGGAATTACTCATCTTGGTGATGTTTTGGAAGATCAACGCTCCCCTTCTCATACAAAGGGAGCGCTAGTGCTCCTTGTCCATATCAGGGGGAGCGCTACAATGCTCTATTGTCCACATTAAAGATATCACAACTATTGGAGCCATATCCTCAACTAATTCCAAATATACTCAAGGTGGTTGAGCCTCTCAAAGCCTATAAATGGAGGCATTTCCATGGTGAAAAGGGGGAGAAATCAACAAAGCATTTTTATTTTGATTGTGGATCTTTCAAGCAAGGGTTGGACGAGGAGGAATTGGAGAGGCTGTTGCAACATCATATAAATATTGTAAGTTTCCTTTTGAAGTTATCATTAATATACTCAGACTATTTCCTTCAAGTATGTTTTTACATTTTCTTGTCTGTGGTTGTCTTAATCTGCATAGATAAATTGATTTTTTCTAATCCATTAGAGTAAGAGATAGTCGTTTGTTTTGTGTTGTCCATTGTAGGGACTGATTAGAGCAGCTTGGAAAAATGTCGTAAATGAGGTACATCATACTTCCCCTCCTTATCTCTTTTTCAACGGACAAAATGAATCTATAGGAATGGTAGGGTCCAAATGTAATTTTCTGTCTTGGTAGAGGGGTCTATAATCCAAGGGAAAGTTCACCTGTCTGCAGGGGAATATTTCCGTAATAGAAATTGGTGACTCCACTGGGGATCAAACCCAGAATCTCTGGTTTACGGTCCTATTGGTGTTTCTCTACCACACCGGTATCATCCTTAAGCTAATCAGAAATTACCTTTCTTTGCTAATTTATATCTACTGGATCTATCGAGATTAAAAAACAATCCCATATTACACTCCCCTTTTTGGCCAGTCATTCCAACCAAATTAACTTCTGATATTCCAAAATTTGACGATAAACCTGGAGAAGACCCTAATAACCACATCGTGACGTTTCATTTGTGGTGTTCATCAAACTCACTAATGGATGACTATATTCATTTACATCTTTTCCAAAATACTCTTACAAGTTCAATGGCCAAATGGTACATAGAGTTACAACGCAAAATTTTTCAAGATTTCAACACACTTGCCATGGATTTCCCCACCCATTTCAAATTACTCATCATATATGAAACCGACACATAAATCTTGACCTCCCTTCATCATAATAAGTTTGTACATATTTATGATCATATTCATGAATGGAGACGACGATGATCGTTGATCAACGCAACCATTCCCAACCAGTTGTTGGCTGAATGGTTCACCAAATCTCTATTACCTCCTATTACTTGCGATGTAGCAATGAGTGGTGTAGTCATAAAAGAGGAAGCCATCACTCATGCCCAATATTTGGATCTGGTTTATTCCCAATCTGATACGTTGTATTAATTTTTCCCAAACGCTCCCTGCACATCAACTGATCCATCGAAACCATCCTCCACCACTCATTCAAATGGCATTATTGGTTTCGTAAAAAAACTAGTCTGTCTCACAATCAATTAGCACAACCAATAATTCAATCACTGCCTCGATTACAGTGTAGACTCCACTCTCATCAAATTCCACCCCTACTAAAGTATCCAAAGTGAATGCAGTTCAATATGCTTCACCACCACAATCAGGGGGGAAAAAGAAAGATAATAATCAAATTGAAAATACAAAAACACAAGCACAACCACTTGATACTGAAAATAAACCACAGCGAAAGACTAAATTTCCATGTCCCATATGTGCTGAATATCATTACACGTGAGACTGTCCCCACCGGGAAGAAGTAGCTAAATTATTTAAAGGAAATTCTCAACCCGCTATTTTGACACATCCTTTTCAACATCAACAGTCATTGGTTGCAAAAAATCCCACATCTCCGCAAGGAGGAAACCCAAGTCATCCTCCTAATGAGGATTCTTCTTCATGTGCACACATTTATATGTTTAATGGTGTATATTTTACCACTCGAACTACGACATATGACACACCCCCAGGTAAACCCAGTAAGGAAAGCGTAACTAATGGAACTATGAATGATCCACCTTCCACTTCAGTTACCCCTCTGTCTGGACCTCTCCATATTGAGAAACCAAATTTTGACTCTATCTTACATCCACCCAAGAGCACAATCATAAAATCGACCTTTAATACTAACTCTCGTGCTGCCCAAAACTACAACATTGTTGAAGATTTGGACTAAGCACCTTGTGCGATGTCGGATTTCAAAGTTCTACAACACTGCCCTAGCCAACAAAGAACTCTCTTGGAATCCATCATAGCTATAGATCCCAAGTCATAAAATAATATCACGTTTAATATGGATAATTTTAAGTCACGACTCTCTCACCAAATCACATTCCAAATTGATTTCGTTGTCCATAATCAACATATTCATCGCACAACATTGGATGAGGGAGCATCAACATGTGTCATGTCCTTAGCCTTCTAGAAAGGACTTAATTCACCTGGTCTTAACCAATCTCCCACCATGTTAAAAACATTTGATGGAAGAGGTTTCCGACCTCATGGATTGTTACAATCCTTAGCCGTTCAACTAGGAGGAAAAAATATTTCCGTCGATTTAGAAGTAGTCGACGCTCCTCTCGATTATAACTTATTGCTTGGAAGAAGTTGGTTTTATGCTATGACTGTTGTCGCTTCATCAATTTTTCGATGTTTCCAATTTCCTCATCAAGGAAAAATAGTGACCATTGATCAGTTAGATTATTGCACCCCTGATGCTCACACTCAAATAGACAACAATATTCTATTTTGTGGGGATTCAAAGATTACTTATGAATGTGTAGGGGTAGGTCTACTGAAATATTCTTCGGTCATGGAAAATTTCCCCACACCTCTTCCTCCAACTATGTAACATATCACAATGGTTAATATGATTTGAACTACGGCACATCAATCCCTTGAATAATCTGATCCATGGATCGTACCTAGTCCCTTATAATTCAATTCACTAGGTGACACTATGCCACTTAGTCCTACAAAGGTCGAGTACGATGCCATTCAATATTCCTCTCCTTCACATGATGGAAAAAATCTTATGGCATTTGATTCCTATTTTCTACCATGTTGGTTAGATTCCCTATCCTCCACTTTTGATTACATCCTATGGATTTTTCCATCTGATGAATCCATTATGAAAATGCTTAATATTGAGGAGGCACCATGGGATGAAAACCACCATTGTTCATCCTTTCTTTCCCACTGATATTATCGACACTCCCCAATATCTTATACTAACTCAAGATACAATCTCTGAGGGAAATTTGGGAAACATATCTCAAACAATCAGTGTTGACATATCCACAAAAGAAGGTATTGTGGAAAACATACAACTAGGTGCCAATTGTTCAATTGAAGATATTGAAACTTACACCGCCTTGTTTAAAGAATTATGCGACAAATTCACCTGGAGCTATGAAGAAATGTCAGGGATCGATCCCTCGATCATTGTGCATGAAATAAAAACTTAACCTAGAGTTAAACCTATAAGACAAACACTTCGCCCGGTTCATCCCAATAAAACTGTAGCAATCAAGGCAGAAGTAGAAAAGTTATTGAAATCTAGTTTTATTTATCCTGTACCTTTGACTGAATGGGTTTCCAACATCATTCCCATCACAAAGAAACAAGGAAAAATTTGTGTTTTTGTCGAATATATGGATCTAAATAAGGCTTGTCCGAAGGACAATTACCCTACGCCCTTTATCGACCAAATTATTGATAATTGTACCAGAAGCATCATTTTCTCTTTTATGGATGGATATTCTGGCTATAACCAGATCAATATTTTACTTGCTGATCAACACAAAATAACCTTCATTTGCCCATGGGGGAATTTCTCCTATCATAAATTACCTTTTGGCCTTAAAAATGTTGGAGCCGCGTTTCAACGAGCTATGTCGTATGCTTTCCACGACATCAAACATATTGTTGAACCTTCTCTTGATGACTTTCCATCTCACTCGGCTCGTTGAAAAGATCATATTGGTCATCTAAGAGAAATATTTATTAGATGTAGGTATTACAACATACGTCTGAACCACCATAAATGCATTCTTGTTGTTGAATCAGGGAGATTCCTCAGCTTTGTAGTGTCCAAAGATGGGATTAAGGTGGATCCCTTAAAATTCAAAGCTATTATTTCTTTACCTCCTCCTAATAATCTTATCAAACTACAAAGTTTGCAAGGGAAGGAAAATTCTCTCCACCATTTTATATGCAATTATGTCGAAATTACTAAAGGATTCATGAGATTATTTTAGAGGGATGCCCCTTTTATCTAGGATGCAACTGCTCAATTCTCATTTGATGATCTCAAGCATGCTTTAACGAATACATCGTTGTTACACCCCCCCCAACTATGCGAGAGATTACATACTTTATTTGGATGCCTCTTCTTCCACCATTGACATGGTGTTAGTACAAGAGGATGATGACGGCGCCGAACATGTGATCTACTATTTAAGTAAGATCCTTTCAGGTCCTGAACTCCATTATTCAAATGTTGAAAAGTTGGATTTGGCAGCAATTATTTTTGTCCAAAGTTTTTGCCACTACATTTTTCTTCACACTACCACGATCATTGATGAATCGAACCCCATGTAACACATCTTGAATCGTAAAGTACTTGGGGGAAAATATTCCAAATGGATCGTTATTCTCCAATAATTCGACCTCAAGTTTTCCAAATCCAAATCTAAGAAATCGTTGGTTTTTGCAGAATTAATTTGTAATCTTCCCCATAATGATAAGAATACTGAGCCCAGTGATTTCATTCTTGTAGAGTCATTTTTCCTCATTAGTACGTCTGATCTATGGTATAGAGACATTCTTCTCTATCCCCAGACCCAATGCTTCCAGCCAGGCATTTCACGTGATGAACGATGTCGCATTAGACAATATTCAAAGAACTACCTTATTGTTAGTGACACATTGTATCGCCGAGGTATTGACACTTTGCTACGATGTTTCTTAACCCATGAAGAGGCTTAGAAAGTTTTAAATGGTTTTCACCTTGGAGCTTGTGGTGGTCATCTTTCTAGGATGTCTACAACCCCAAAAAACTTACGTGCTAATTATTTTTTCCCTTCAATGTTCAGAGACTGCATTGAGGCCATTAAAAAATGCCCACTCTGTCAGATATTTTAGAAGAAATCATGTACCCACCCAGCTCCACTACATTCAATTTTCTCCATCAACCCCTTTGAAAAATGGGGTATTGATTTCATGTAATGTAATCCTACCTTAGCCGGAGGGCATGGTTATATTATCGTCGCATTCGATTATTTCACCAAAAGTTTTGAGGTTGTGCCTACATTTATTAATGATGGATGAAATGCCACACTCTTCATTTTAAATCACATCATTGCTTGCTTCGGAGTCCCACAAGCGATTGTAACCGATAATGGATCCCATTTCCAAAACTAGATGATGGGTGAATTGTACACCAAGTTGGGTTTTCATCATGAAAATTCATCCTCTTACTATCCTTAGGCCAATGGAAAAGTTGAAGCCATCAACAAAGTCCTAAAGACCATGCTTCAACGCATGGTGGGGGTGAACAAAACCTCTTGGAATTTTCAGCTCTTCTCCGCACTCTGGGCTTATCGGACTTTAGTTAGAACCACCACTAGATTTACACCCTTCTAGTTGGTATATGGGTTGGAAGTTGTATTGTAGATTGAATGTGACATTCCATCTTTTAAATTAACCATAGAACTCCTACCATACTTCTATCGAAGAAGAATGATTTTTATATCTAACGAAGTTGGATGAAACCTATCATGATGTTGCTCTCATTAATGAGACATGTCAAAAACACATCAAGACTCAATACGATGAGTCTGTTCAAACTTGCTCTTTTGGAGAAGGAGATTTGGTCATGGTCTATGACCAAGATCATGACAAACTTGGTACGGGTAAGTTAGAACCTATGTGGCATGGGCCATACATGATGAAGCGTGTGCTACAAAGAGGCTCCTACTAATTAATGGATTCAGATGGATTATCTCTCGGTGAACCTCGAAATGGGATTTACCTGAAGAATTAATATGCATAGAATATCTCTCATGTGTGATTTGTACATTATTGTGCTATATATTTTTGGTTTGGTGTGTCTTTACTTTTGCGTGCACGAGATTTTCCCTATTCTTTAAAGCTAATTATACTTTGATTTGTGCTTGAATGTGCAAATGTCATCATCCTTCCCTATCTATTTTGGATTTGCGGATGGCGCTAGTCGACATACCGAGAACATCACTTCTGTAGCTTGGGTCATCTACCACTCTGACAAGTTAGTGAGTTCAGGAGGAATTTGCCTCGAATTTGCAACTGATAACGTTGCAAGAATATCATGCCTTAATTGGAATTTTAACTGAAGATTCTTCTTTAGGTATATCTCAATTGATTATCAACCTTGATTCTCAACTCATGGTCCGTCAACTTAACTGTGAATACATTGTTCATTATCTAGTTTTTCTACGTCTCCATATAAGGGTTTGTCGTCTCGAAAGATCTTTTGAATTTTTAGAACATAGAAATATATCGAGAGAGCTTAATACAATTACAGACTCGTTAGAAAATTATATGTTGGATTGGTACATTACACATAGACAATTGTTCAGAACATAAAGCATGTAAATAAAAACATCACATCATTTAAAAAACATAAGTAGCTGTTGAGTCTCAGTTTTGACACTTCTAATGCCCTATATTACCCTTTATCTGAGCCTATTATACCCATGCTATGTGTATCTAATTGACTGTTTCCTCCATAAATACACTTGATGACCTTGTTCATGTGCATAAGAGGTAACTTATGATTAAGGCATGTTTTATTTAATTTTCTTGAGTTAATTTGATTAAAATGGTTGATTTTGCATGATTCTAATCATTTGATCTTAAGAAGCATTCATCCGATACTGATGGTCGCCTCTATGCTCATTCGGTACCAAAGGAGTAGGCTTGTTCTAATCCGATACTCATGGCTACAACTAGGATAATCCGGTACTAAAACCCTATCTACAGGATTCCGGTACCAACATTCCGGTACTAGATTTTCACCTCGATTTCCTGGTTGATAACGATAAATATCAACATTTGGGTACATGAGTTTTGTCCATAACAATTTTTTCATGCGGAAACATGTGTCATAATTCACCCATCTCGCACGTGTGGACCTCCATCTCAGGGGGAACGATTCAGCCTAAAATTGTCAAATATTTCTAAACTGCCATATTCTGCCTTGATTTTCGTGCAGATGGAAGAATATCTTACAAAACCATACAATATTTTTTTATTAAATATATCCAGCTACAAAACCCATAAATCGTTTCGCAAAATTCACAATGGACAGAGAGATATCGAAGGATATTTAACCCAAATTTGTAATATCTGGTGAAAAACCCAGATTTTGTGCATAAACAGTTTGAACGAATTCTGAGTTGGGGGATTTGTTCTAATCCAACCCCATTGAATTTCCTTGTATAAATATGAAGGAAGGATTACTGAGAGAGGAGGAATTATTATGTTGTAAGATCGGTTCTTGAAGGAGGAATTGTTATCATGTAGGTTTGATTTTTTAAGATTGTTGATTGTACACCTACTTCTCAAGTAATTATATAAGTTGCAATTCATGGATTTCACGTGTATGTTCAATTCTTCTTCTCTGTAAGTCTTTATTAATCTTCCTTGTTGGTACGACAAGGGCCCACCGACCCAATCAAGGTAAAATTCATTGTATTTTGTTTGTAATTATAATTCTAGATTTCTGTGTGTGTGTGTGTGTGTGTGAACATAATAATTCTGTACTTAATCATAGCATTTAAAATTCAGTCCTGTTATATTTCAGTGATACCTTTGATGACATACAATATAGATGTGTGATGAATTTGATTGAGTAAGAGTTTTATGTACAATAGGAGTGCAATGATTCATGATTGATTAACTGTTATTTCTGTGTGTGATCATTTATTTCTGAATTGTGTCTTTTTAATATCAACTTTTATCTTGCAAAGTGTGGCAGTACAGGAACAGTTTGAGAGTCCATCCTTCGAATTACATGAGCCAACAAATGGAGCATCTCATTTAAAACCTCTGTTTCCTGTGTAGAAATAATGTAACTTTTCAGAATTGTCAGGTTGCATTGAATTTCCTTTTCTGATTTGAAAAGTGTGTAGAACTAGACAACTTGCAAGTTGATATTGAAGTGAGTGACTACAAGCGTAAGATCAGAATCCATATTTCACCTTCATGAGCTAGTAAATGGATGATCTTGTTTCTTGTAAGAGAGCCTTTGGAGTGCATGTTAGCTAGAGTCTTTTATTTGAATTTTGATCTTTAATTTTTGCACAGTGTGTAAAACATAGATTAAGGATTGCAAAATAGAGTGTTAATTGTTGTTAGTTTAGTTGCTCTAGGAGATAGAATCAAAGTTCATATTTTCCTTTCATGAGCCATCAATGAACAGGTCCATCACCTAAGCAAGAACTTTAGATCATATGCTTGTTTATGAGTTTTTCTTTCTAATTTATGAATTGTGTGAAGAGTGTTATCTTTGAAGTGTAAAAACAAAGTATTGGTTTTAGATGGTTTTCTTGATTGAGCTATACTCATCAGACATATGAATCTATCTGTTATCGGCACATACAGTGCATCAACTCTACTGATTACGAATCCCAGTTGATAATTTATGTTTGGTAATATATTATGCAAATAATTGCACCAACATTTTGGCGTCGTTGCCGGGGAGTTGTAAACGGTAATAGGTAGTATTTGAATCAAATTGCTTTAATGGGTTTGGATTGGTTTTGTGGATGACCTAAGGGCGAAGAGAATACGGTAAGACATGTGGGAAGAGCCGACACATCCACTTAGGTGGGGTTGCTCCAAAGTTAGGTTGTCCTCTCTTCTTTTGATGCAAGTTTGTTTTTGTTTATGAAAATTTAGTTTTATTTATGATGAGCTAACTTGTGCAAACCGATAACCTGGTGATAACAGGATCCCAATAACGCAAGGAGTTCAAGTTTGGTGTGTTTTATTTTTGCAAATAGTTTTAATTTATTAGTTTTAATATTCAAACCTTTGATGATAAATCATTTTTGGGGTGTTGTAAGAACCCCCAAGTACTAAGTTGTGTTGCGAGACATGGATCATCAACCAGCTAGAGCAATCCAAGGATGATCAAGAGCTTGAATAATGTTCCTCCAAGAACTTTCTCGCATTCTAGCAGTAGTTGGGATATCCGCCTCTCAGGAAGAGCATATCTTGATAACAATCAAGAATTTAGTTGTCTCTCTATAGGAATATTTAGAAGTCTCGTCAGATTCCTCTTGTCAATTTGTTGAGGAGAATAAAGAATCATGGATAAAATTCAATGGAGAGAAACCATTGGAACCTGATATTGGGGAGTTCTCAGCATGCCTCTCAACAGATCCTGTATGTACTCCAAAGACCAATCATCTTGAAGAGGATAATCTGCAGAGCATGGTAGAAGAAGACATTCAGTGTGACCTAAACAAAGAAGAGAAACAAGAATATAGCGATCCTATTGAAATATGGTTTCAATTAGTTATTAGGTCACACAAGTCTCTTATTTTTCATTATTTCTTGATCTCATCATCAAAGCAGCTGGTCCTTCATACTCTGATATGCATTCAAATTTATCTTTTAAACCCAAGTATGGATATATTTCTAACCCTGTTACGCACATGGCTTCATTGGAAGTATTCCTATACTTGAAGCACATTTTCTTTTGTTCAATTAGAGTAGGATAGTAAATAAATAAATAAATGTTGCAATGCAACCTATCTTTCATACTTTTCATAAATTGGAATGTCAAAAGCTAATAAAGCAATCAACTTAATATCTTTTGTTCCTATAGTAGATTTATTTTTAAAAGTTATGATGATTTTGTTTGGAATCTTATGAGAAGGGAATCTCTTTATCCTCCGAATGCACACATAATACTGGAAGGGTTTCAAAAGCGGAGAAGGCATCCTTGTTAACGAAAGATAACACTTAAGGGAGTGCTTCATGGCCTATTTCTTCAAAATTCTTCTTTTTCCTTAAGTTGTTAAAATGATGCATTTGTGCTTTATCATTACCTATCTATTTTAAGACCACTATTTCACAAGGATGATCAATTCAATGATCTTTTTAATAGAAGTTGAAACTAAATGTTGATTCCAAACTATTTTATTCATACCTAATAATGCAACTTTTGACATTTTCCCTAAATTTTTTATTTGTAAGCATGAATAAAAATCTAGTTTTAATTAGTTCTATTGGTTTGTTTTTAGAAGATGTTCGCAACCCTCTAAGCATCCTTTTTTTAGCATCTCACATTGTTTGCATGAGGCCATGCAAAACATCAAGCATGGGGGAGTGGTTGCTGAGACAATAGTAGTTAGGTTTATTTTCTAAGAAAATGAAAGTGGCAACAACAACAATATTTTTCAACATGATACTTCAACAGTGATTGCTAGCATCTTCTACAGCTTGATACTCGGAGTATGCCAGCCACACGGAGAAGCCTACAAATTCCAGTTTTCAGAAAACACCAACAACTTCTACAAAGGATATCCTACAAAGTTCCAGACTACAGAGCACTACCCCCAGGTACCTTGTCCAAATTCTCATTGAGTACCGGAATGTAATTTTGTGGTGATCCGGTACTGGATAGCATCTCTATGCTATTTCGGTACTGGGAAAAAATATGCGTTCATCCGTTACTGTAGGAGAGGATCTGTGCTCATCTGGTACTAAAGAAGAAGGCCTGTGCTATTCCAGTACCGGGCAAAAAGAAATCTGCGTTCATCTGGTACTCAAGTGATCTGGTACTGGTAATAAGGTGTTGGTAGCTCTAATCATATATTCAAGTTTTGCTGCTAGATTTAAATGCTTCAAGCAATAGGACGTATAAACTCAACATTTTTTCGTTTTACTAAGGAATTAGACTAATTATGCAGTAAACATATGGTTACTCTCAATTATTGCATGCTCCCTACAATGAATTTCTGCAAGCCCTTGTATACATCTCCTCGTATAGAAATCATTCATCATGTCACTATGTTTATGCCCTCTACTCTGTTCTAGTACTGCTATGTTCCATTACTATCCTATTCCGATACTATCTATGATGGTACTGCATAAACATGTTTTGATACTAGTTACCAATCTAGTACTGATGCCAAGGTGATATGATCTTTGTCCTATGCTTAACATCGTTTTCACTTCAGGTGATTAGAGGTATGGGATAATCTCTTCATGTTCTTTCTATCAAGGATCATTTAAGTCTTGTGTTGAATTGTTTTTACTCTCATGTACATCTTCCTCCTACATTTCTACACTCAACCCTGAATGAATCATCTTTTCTCTCCTTTAAGAGGATATTTTCACATTTATCTCTATATGATAATGGGTGCACTTGTCTTATTACCTCATCATTTTAAAGAAGTGATTGCTAATTGAAATATCCATTGAAAAGTGGTAACACCATTATGTCAAATACTAACCTAGTTGAATCAAACAAGTTTTTATCCAAGTTTATCTTCACAAGTTTTTCTTGGCAGGTATTGATGAAAACCTCATGTGGTGGACCGCTCTTGCAAAACCACAATGAATTTTCATAAGAACCCTAATAGGATTAACTAGAGGGACCTCTTAGTCATTATCCGAGATGTTCCATTATACATTGAATAGCTGAGATTTAAGTTGAATGTGGATAATGTCACCCTTGGGATAATTGCAAACAATTAATTATGTGCCTAATAACTCTAAAACACTCTCGTACCACCAGCCTTCCTTATACTCTAAAAATGTCAATGAACAGTATACACTATTCTAAATATTTTGAGTAATATAATAAAAAGGAAGTATCAGGAAGTACAAGTAAACCTGCCAGGGTACTGAACAGGCTTGCTGGCAGTGGGGCCATGCTTGTATGGTACTAAGGTAAACCCGTCGGGGTACTGAATAGGCCTGCTGGTAGCGGGGCTATGCCGGGTAAAGGGAGTTGAAAAACATAAAGTGGCATACCTAAAACTGAACAACAACCCTTGGGGTCTCATTCTGAAGCAATCATTATCGAATCAAGGCTAGGAGATGACCTTTATATCTCTTGGATGATGTTCTTAAGAACCTTCAAGTATCCACTTTAGAGTTCTATCTTTAAAAAAATAGGTTTGCACGAGAAGTGAGACCCTCAGTATGTGTAATTCACCTTACCTAAGCAAGAAGAGCTTCATATCTAAAAACTTGGATAAGAAATGAGTTAATCATCTTGGGATGTATTCTTTTATGTGTTCCTCTCTTCAAATGAGATCTAAACTATGCTTACATCACTTTTGTTTTAAAGGTAATTTAGCTAGGGGGGCCTATTAGTCAAAGTCATTATGAAAACTCTTGGCCACTATCATATAATAATATTAAAGTTACAACCAACCCTTTCTCCTAACTTTGATCGAAAGAAAATTGGATAAGACTTAACGTCAAATCACTAACAGATCTAATCTATTACTCATGACTTCACTTTGTCACCATAACTACATTTCCATGAGTAAGAATGTGAAGCATAAGCCAGGAAGTTTATATTGTTTAATAGGAATTTAGGAGTTGAAGAAGGATGAAACTTCAGGGAATGCTTGATCGAGTGAAGAGTATCATCAATTGTGAAATTTTGAAGATCATTGTTGCATGAGGACATGCAATGACTTAAGCATGGGGGAATGTTGAGTCTCAGTTTTGACACTTCTAATGCCCTATATTACTCTTTATCTGAGCCTATTATACCTAAGCTATGTGTATCTAATTGACTGTTTCCTCCATAAATACACTTGATGACCTTGTTCATGTGCATAAGAGGTAACTTATGATTAGGGCATGTTTTATTTAATTTTCTTGAGTTAATTCGATTAAAATGGTTGATTTTGCATGATTCTAATCATTTGATCTTAAGAAACATTCATCCGGTACGTATGGTCGCCTCTGTTCTCATCTAGTACCAAAGGAGTAGGCCTGTGCTAATCTGGTACTCAGGGCTACAACTGTGCTAATCCGGTACTAAAACCCTATCTATAGGATTCCAGTACCAACATTTTGGTACTAGATTTTCACCTCGATTTCTAGGCTGATAACGTTAAATATCAACATTTGGGTACATGGGTTTTGTCCATAACAATGTTTTCATGTGGAATTGTGTGTCATAATTCACCCAACTCGCACGTGTGGACCTCCATCTCAGGGGGAACGATTCAGCCTAAAATCATCAAATATTTCTAAACTACCATATTGCGCCTTGATTTTCGTGCATATGGAAGAATATATTACAAAACCATACAATGGGTTTTTATTACATATATCCAAATACAAAACCCATAAATTGTTTCTCAAAATTCACAATGGATAGAGATATATCGAAGGATCTTTAACCCAAATTTGTAATATCTGATGAAAAACCCAGATTTTGTGCATAAACAGTTTGAACGAATTTTGAGTTGGGGGATTTGTTATGATACACCCCTATTGAATTTCCTTGTATAAATATGAAGGAAGGATTACTGAGAGAGGAGGAATTATTATGTTGTAAGATCGGTTCTTGAAGAAGGAGGATTTTTTATCATGTAGGTTAGATTTTTTAAGATTGTTGATTGTACACCTACTTCTCAAGTAATGATATAAGTTGCAATTCATGGATTTCACGTGTATGTTCAAGTATTCTTCTATGTAAGTCTTTATTAAGCTTCCTTGTTGGTACGACAAGGGATCACCGACCCAATCAAGGTAAGCTTCATTGTATTTTGTTTGTAATTATAATTCTGGATTTTTGTGTGTGTGTGTGTGTGTGTGTGAACATAGTAATTCTGTACTTAATCATAGCATTTAAAATTCAGTCTTGTTATATTTCAGTGATACCTTTGATGACATACAATATAGATGTGTGATGAATTTGATTGAGTAAGAGTTTTATGTACAGTAGGAGTGCAATGATTCATGATTGATTAACTGTTATTTCTGTGTGTGATTATTTATTTTTGAATTGTGTCCTTTTAATCTCAACTTTTATCTTGCAAAGTGTCGCAGTACAAGAACAGTTTGAGAGTCCATCCTTCACATTACATGAGCCAAAAAATGGAGCATCTCATTTAAAACCTTTGTTTCCTGTGTAGAAATAATGTAACTTTTCAGAATTGTCAGGTTGCATTGAATTTCCTTTTCTGATTTGAAAAGTGTGTAGAACTAGACAACTTGCAAGTTGATATTGAAGTGAGTGACTACAAGAGTAACATCATAATCCATCTTTCACCTTCATGAGCTAGTAAATGGACGATCTTGTTTTCTGTAAGAGAGCCTTTGGAGTGCATGCTAGCTAGAGTCTTTTATTTGAATTTTGTTCTTTAATTTTTGCACAGTGTGTAAAACATAGATTAAGGATTGCAAAACAAAGTGTTAATTGTTGTTCATTTAGTTTCTCTAGGAGATAGAATCAAAGTTCATATTTTCCTTTCATGAGCCATCAATGAACAGGTCCATCACCTAAGCAAGAAATTTAGATCATATGCTTGTTTATGAGTGTTGGTTTCTAATTTATGAATTGTGTGAAGAGTGTTATCTTTGAAGTGTGAAAACGTAGTATTGGTTTTAGATGGTTTTTTTGATTGAGCTATACTCATCAGACATAGGAATCTATCTGTTATCGACACATATAGTGCATCAACTCTAATGATTACGAATCTCGGTTGATAATTTATGTTTGGTAATATATTATGCAAATAATTGCACCAATAGTAGCTATGGAAAACCTCATATATATGTGTCTATATATAAAGTAGCAAAAGTGTGTCAAAATACATCATCCAAAAATTACATAAAAGGGAGAAAATGTGGGCCATTATTCCCATGAAATCATCATGAAAGACTACTGTGTCAGGAGACTCTACTCGTCTTCTGGCACTACATTGTGCTCCACATAGCACACAACCACTTTGGCCACTCATTGTAGCAGATGAATGAGGCCTTTCGACACCTCGACTGTGTGCCTCTATAGGTGCAAAGGTACATCATGTATCCTCATATAAGGAACACCCATGGCCAATCCACAGAGGTTCCTCTCCACCTCACAGAGTCCGCCTACTTCGACACCAGCCTCCGTTGTTTCCTAAACATTACCAGGACATCTTAATGTTGGCATCCCCTCTGGATGTGACATACCTCTATTTGCATGATGAAAACAAATGATTTAGATCCCTCTTAGTACAACAAAAAAATACATAG
Organism: Picea engelmannii; assembly: GCA_009831015.1. Classification (NCBI taxonomy): domain Eukaryota; kingdom Viridiplantae; phylum Streptophyta; class Pinopsida; order Pinales; family Pinaceae; genus Picea; species Picea engelmannii. The sequence continues at coordinate 1,025,929 of ML776934.1, read as the reverse complement.
ATACATATAAAAACAAAAAAACATTGTTGCAAGGTCATGATCTTTTATATTTTACTTGATGCATCCCACTGTTCCTCTTCGTGGAGCACCAAATTCACACTACCTCTAAAATGAACCCCAACATAAGGGAAATACTTTATCACCACGAGCTTTATTTTCCTCCATGAGAAGAAGACAATGGTAAAATGGAAGGCTGAGGGATCATTAACCAACCGAGGTGAGAGGCTTGTCCACATCTCCATCTGAGGCTTGGATGAAGTGTGTGCTATCAATGTAATATGTGGTTGCATCTGTGGTGCTCACTCCAAAAATAATGAAACCAAGAAAGATCCATATCCAAATTTCTTATGCTTTCCCATTCTACACTTAGAGATTTTCTCTTTGATATTTCTCAAGAACCCCGCACACTAGTTAAAGATCCTGGGATCCAAGCACTGAAGAAAATACACTATCTGATATTTAGAAGAAAGATGGGAATTGGTGCTTCCCACCAGTTTAGTGATAGCAAAGAGAATAGATCGAAGAGGTAGGTCCATCACATATTTGATGAAGATTATTCCCCCTCTAAGCTTGATCCCGACACACAGTATTGAACAACATATGCATATGTTGGAAGTGGAGTAGACCGGTGTCCAGACAAAATGATGGGTTCTCCCCTCTTAGAGATCCCCATTAGGATATACACGCCTTCGATAATGATCTCAAGCATATGATATCCTTTCCAAAATTCTTTCTCATTGTTGTCCCATAGCCCAATCAAATACTCGAGCAAAATGACTTCTTTTCTCATGTTTTGTAGCTAGAAGTATTTCAACAAACTACAGTTTTGTAGAGCTTCCCTCGCTTGAGGGTATTTTAAGGTGGCCATATCATTGAATTCATGTTATATTTACTTCCATTCAATCATCTTGGCTGATGAAAACCTACAAATTCACAAAAAATTCACATTATCCAAGTTTTCACAAAAGAAAATTTCTTTCTCACAGCTAAAATACTAAAAAAAAAAAAAAATGTGCCCAACGCTCTCTGGAAAGAAAAACAAGAGCGTTAGCGCTCCCCTAGAAGTCATACCAGGGCACTGATATCTCGATCAGTTCCCCCCTTGATTGCTTAAGAGAGCATCGATCCTGGTCGACGCTCTAGGTCTTTCTAAAGAGCCAAAACTCATGAAATAAAGGCTGAAAATGGAAAAGAAAGCATGTAAATGAATGAGAGGGATCAAAATACTAACCTGGTCCTGATGAAACTGTAAGTGGTCACCCATAGTTCCCATAATCGAAGATAGAAGAATCACTCTCAAAGTGGGAAAAATCAAGGAGAAAGGGAAATTTTTAAAATGAAGGGTGAAAATGACTTGTTTTTTCCCTAATTGACATTTTACTATTTCTAAATAAAGTCTTTTGAACCCTTTTTTCATATTAATAATGTTTGTTTTTTTGTTTTTTCCTAATTATCATCGATTTTTAAGGAATTGTTGACATTTTTTTCCCAGAATGACTTGTTTACACAAGAATATACAGGAGCAGAGACTTTTTGATGACCTTATGACTATATTAAGCAAACTTCGTCATACTTTGAGCTCATTAAAATATGAAGAGTCATCTTTTGGGTGGTAGATTACTCCTTTTTCGGTCCCAACGGACTAACTACGAAAAATGAATGCTCTAGTCAATCTCGTCTAGAAAAGTTCTCCGTCATATTATTTTATAATTTTTTCAGACCTCAGAGACCAAACTTACGAAAAAGGGAAACCTTTGAGTTTTCTTTAAGTTATTTTCAAACTCCCTAAACATGAAAAACAACCGAGTTTTCCTTCTCTGTCTAGACTAAAAAAACTACACATGAAGGTCCTGTCTGGGGAAAAACCATTACTTATTCTAGTTCATTAAATATAGGAAGAGGAACTTACCAAAGGTGAGTTATATCGAGCATGTGTTACCCTCCTCAATTTTGTTAAACGAAAAAAGAGGTACTCATCTATCTGGATGGGGGAAAATTGAAGGAAGTGGGTTGAGTTTCTTGAGATATTTTAAAGCAGCTCTTATGGTCACCCTTGAACACGACACTTGTTTTCACCTCACCATACAATTGGATAGTCCATTAGCTTATTCACTGAACCAATCCTATTTGTCTTTCTACTCCTTTGGCCCATCCAAAGAATGCCCCAACACTCGTTGCATTATGTTTTGGGCCACTCCGATTCTATGCTACCAAGTCTTATGTCATGCGTTAATGTTCAAGGGAAGTCCTCACCTCAAAATTCAGCAATATACACTATTACATGTTCCCATACCCATGTCAGTCCATTTTATCTACTGCATCTTATCACTTTCCTATGACAAGTTTCATGTCAATTGATGGGGGATACGTCAATTCCCTCCTTTGACGAGTCCTTTTCTATTGACTTCAACAAATCATCCAGGAAATAGACTTAAGAACACATCAGTACCTTGGGACCTGCATGTTTCAATGGAAGGCCTCCTTGCATTTGACATTGGGTATACATCAATGACCCCTAACTGATTGATTCCACGAATGTTCGACTTTAGCTCATTATTCACATTCACTGGATTGTACTTTAAAAGTACCTTGAGAGTCATCGACATCAATGGTGATTTCTCTCACGCTTGTTAACGATATACCTCAATGACTAGTAATCAAGTGGTTTTTTTCATGTTTGAAATCAAATCATCTATTCACATGGACAAAATCGTACTGTTATAGGATCGGGACGAAGACCCTGGGTTGAGTATTCATATGCATTTACACTTTTCCCAGGTTGCGATGGAGATTATTTGGCTGATATACATTTTTGAACATAGATCCACTTTGTATTGGTCTGTAGCTATGTTCTTATCACATTGTAACTCCACCATGTATTCTTTCATGGTTACGATCAAGTCAGGTCATAAAGAGATGGATCCACATTGTATATTTGGTGGCCATCTCCTTAATCAATATCATCATGGATCTACAGTGTATTTTTTGGCAATCGTTATTTGAGTACTTTTTATTCCAAGCATAGGTATTCCTACCTCGGGGATGGAACACATATTAGCATTGTTTGATGGTTGTCTGCAACTTCTACTAGGTTCTCCAACTCCATACCCTTTCTTCGAAGAATTTACAAAGTGTTTCGGACATCAACATTCCTCTTATGAATTCACACTTTGGGGGGCAATCTGTTACACATCAAAATTCCTCACTTCGACAGTGTCACACTTTCATTGTCACAAGTGTCACACTTACATTGTCGCAAGTGTCACAAGTATTGCACTTTTATTGTCGTAAGTGTCGCATTCACTTTTCCTAAGTGTCGCATATCGAACGACATCATAAAAACACTTTCTACACCCCATAAAACATGTTATAATAAGAAGCATCATCATCTGACAGTCGAAATAAAAGTTTTACCTAGGGAGTTACTCATCTTAGTGATGTTTTGGAATATCAACACTCCATTTCTCATACATAGGGAGCGCTAACACTCCTTGTGCATATCAGGGGGAGCGTTGCAACGTCTTGTTGTCCACTTTAAGGGAGCACTGAGTTGGTTGAGGGAAACTTGGAGGAAATATCACTTTCCTTTAAATAAAACTATTAATGGATTGGGTTATTTTGGCTCAAATCTGAGGCTGCATCTAAGGAAGATATCACAACTATTGGAGCCATATCCTCAACTAATTCCAAATATACTCAAGGTGGTTGAGCCTCTCAAATCCTATAAATGGAGGCATTTCCATGGTGAAAAGGGGGAGAAATCAACAAAGCATTATTATTTTGATTGTGGAACTTTCATGCAAGGGTTAGACAAAGAGGACTTAGAGAGGTTGTTGCAACATCATTTGAATATTGTAAGTTTTCTTTTGAAGTTATCATTAATATACTTGACCTATTTCCTTCAAGTATGTGTTTACATGTGCTTGTCTATGGTTGTCTTAATCTTCATAGATAAATTGATTTTGTCTAATCCATTAGAGTAGGAGATAGTCATTTTTTTCTTGTTGTCCATTGCAGGTACTGATTGAATATCACAGATTGGAGCAGCTTGGAAAAACGTCGCAAATGAGTTACATCATACTTCCCCTCCTTCCCTCTTTTTCGATGGGAAAAATCAATCTGTAGGAATGGTAGTGTCCAAACGTAATTTTTTGTCTTGGTAGAGGGGTCTATAATCCAAGGGAAAGTTCACCTGTCCACAAGGGAATATTTTTGTAACACTTCCTCAGTTTCCAGTTACCTTGGGATAAAAAATGGTCTACGTTGATGTGATGGTAGTTCACAACCTCTTGGATTTTAATCTTCTCCTCGGGCGAGACTATGTCTATGTTATTAGAGATTTTTTGTCCACTCTCTTTCTAGTGATATGTTTCCCTCACAATGAAAACATAGTAATGATCGAACAACTTTCATTCATTTACCCTCATCTGATGGTCAACCATTTGTCTTCCCTAAACGATCCATACATGCCAGATATGTCTGCCCCACCGGAGGTCAATTATGTAATGACATGTCCCATGCCTTCAACTCCAAAAAATGAGGGAATCTCTCCCTTATTCTGACTTAGATTTGGTAGTTGACATGGTCATATCTTCATTAGGGATATTAGAACCAGATCTCCCTACCCTTATCGAGGTCGTCGACATGTATTTCTTTCAAAGCGTTTTTCTTCCATATAGCAAAGATCTCCTAGAAGCCATGGCTGACATTTGTCCCTTGACATGTATCCCTTCCAAATCATTGTCCTCTTGGAAGCCATGATCAAGGAGAAGCTACGAGCATAGTTTTTATTATCTGTGGCAAGCTCGTTAAAAAATGAAACAAAATCTACGAGCATATTTTTGCTTCTTTGTGGCAAGCTCATTAAAAAATGAAACAGAGGTCACAAGAATAGTTTCGCTTCTCTATAACAAGCTCATTAACAATGAAAGAGAAGCTACAAGCATAGTTTTCCTCTCTATAGAAAGCTCGTTAAAAAATTAAACAGAAATATGGGGATTGAACCTAGATCTATGAGCATAGTTCTTTTCATGTGTCAAGATCGTTAAAAAATGAAACAATCACCTCTCCCGTTGAGTCAAGTCTTTAACTAGGTCTCAGAATTGAACCTTCCTTTCATCTTCCTTTGCTAGTTGACCTTTTTCCTCCACCTGGTACATAAATCGGTGACAATATAAGCGTCGATGAATGAAACGAAGCTTGGAGGGCCACGTCTCCAACCTTTGATTATCATTCTGGAGTTAAGCCACTAGCTTCTCAAGCTGGGGGTAGAGTACCAACCACCCATGGGTATCCCTCAAAACCTTTGGAAATTACATTGGGAAATTACAAACATAGTTTAATTTTGTTTCAATCTTGTGTAAAAATGAAACCAATTCTGATCTTAGTCTTTGTTCTTTCTCATGCTCGTAAATACACGAGAATGTGACCGAGTATACTTTTATCACTTTTTAGGACTCATAAAGGTTATACGAAAAAGGAACCCCATGAAATTTCTGTTAATCTGTTTTCAAACTCTCTAAACATGAAAAGATTGCCGAGTGATCTTGCTTCCTTTCACACTCATTAAAAGGTTTGAAAGGGCGTCTTTAGAGTGGTAGTTTATCTCTTTTCGGCCTCACGAGACTAATTACGAAACATGAACACTCTAATCAAGTATGATTAGAATATTTCTCCCCTGTATTGTTTTACACTTTTTTTTGGGCTTGGGAGACTAAATTTACGAAAAAGTCATCCATGAGTCACCTTTAAGTTCTTTTCTGACTCTCTAAATATGAAAAACCATCGAGTTTACCTTCTTTGGGATAGTAAAACTATGCATTGAAGGACCTATGTGAATCCAATCTCCAGGACCCATCTGGGAACGAACCCCTCCTTCCTCAAGTTCGTTAAACATATGCCAAGGGAATCATCTGAAGGATGAGATATACTGATCATTTTTTATCCTCAATCTCATTTAAAAATAAATGGGTACTCATCTATTTGGGTGGGGGAAAAAATTGAAAGAAGTGGGTCAAGTTTTTGGGAATATTTTATGGCATCTATTTTCGCCCTTGAACATGACACCTGTTTGAATCTCATCTTATTATTGGGTAATATGCTTGTCTCTGATTCATACCAATTCCATGTTTCACCATACTTTTTCATCCAGTCGAAGAGTGATCTTATTACCATCAAATTATATTCTCCGTACTTGTCACATAAATACTGCCAATGTAGTTGTCGCGACTCATCATGTTCAAGGGAAGTTTCACTTCAAACCATCCATTTGCAGAATTACCAATTTCCATTTCATCTGTCAGTCCATACTCATTCGATTCACCATATTACATCACTTTCCTGTGTCAGTTTTGTGTCGATGATGGGGGATACAACAAGGCCCTCCTTCGATGAGTCTTTTTCTGTCGAATTCAACAAATCATCCAAGAATTATACTTAGAAATCAGTTAGTACCTTGGGACCTGCATGCCTTGTAGGCATGCCTCCTTGCTTCTGACAACAAGTTTTCATCATTGACCTCTGATCAGATGATTCCATGAATGTTCGACCTTGGCTCATTTATTCACATTCGATGGAATTTACAAGGGTACCTTGGGAGTCATTGACATCATTAGTGATTTACCTTGCACTTGTTAACGATTTACCTTAATGATTGTTAATCAAGCGGTTTCTACCATCTTCAACATCAAATCATTTATTCACATGGATAGATTCGTACCACATCGGGATTGGGATGAAGACCCTGGGTTGAGCATTCACTCTGTTATCTGATTTTCCCAGGCTGCGAAGGAGATAATTTGATCATACTAATATATATATATATATATATATATATATATATATATATATATTGTCACATAGATCCACTTTGTATTGATCTATGGCTATGTTTTGTCATCTCATAGATCCACTATGTATTTTTCATGGCTACAATAAATTCATGCCATGGAGGTATTGATCCACATTGTATCTTTGGTGGCCATATCCTTAGTCAATGTTTTCATGGATCTGCAATGTATTGGTTGGTGGCCATGCTTTGAGTCATCTCATATTATGAGCATAGGGATGTCTGCCTCAGACATGAAACATATATTAATATTGTTTGATGATTGTTTGCATCTTCTGCCAGATTCTCCCACTCCAACACCCTTGCTTTGAATAATTTTTAAATCGTTTCGGCCATCTGTTTCTCTTCTAACCTCACACTTTAGGGGGCATCTGTTACACATCAAAATACCACATTTGCGTTTCTCATCCTAAGTGTCGCAAGTGTCACAAAGTGACATATGCACCTCGATAAGTGTCACATTCACTGTCACAAGTGTCGTATGCACCTTCTCAAGTGTCACATTCACTTTGTGAGGTATCACCACCCATTGACACCACTAAAATAGTTGTTCATGATCCCTAAGTCATATGGGAGGAGAAAAACCATCATTTTTGGGTCAAAACACACTTTTTCCTTGGAAATTTTGACCTTGATTGAGCATTTATGAAGACTAGCGCCCCCCTATCCATACTTTGGGTGCACACATAACACCCCCTCTACCACTATAGGGGATAATTGATCTAGGATCAACGATCCGTCTCTAACTAGGGGGGGCGCTGATGTTGTTGAGAGAAATGAGGGATCTCCCCCACCTTAATATATGGGCCAAGTCTTTTAGATTGACTTAGTTGTGTTTGACCCTCATGCTTGGGACTCACTTTAGGATCTGATCCAAGCCTCAAGGAGCCATATCCTCAACCATACCCCTCATTTTCTCATGGTTTTTATGCCTCTCAAGCCTATATATTGAGGGCTTTCTCCCACCTTAATATATGGGCCAAGTCTTTGAGATTGACTTAGTTGTGTTTGACCCTCATGCTTGGGACTTACTTTAGGATCTGATCCAAGCCTCAAGGAGACATATCCTCAACCATACCCCTCATTTTCTCATGGTTTTTATGCCTCTCAATCCTATATATTGAGGGCTTTCCAAGGTGAAATGGAGGAAGCTTTCAGATATCAAACTTAAGATGTTGGTAGCATCATGGAAGGGCTGGATGAGGAGAGATTGAGGAGGATGTTGCAACTGCATGAATCGTGGTCTGTAAGTAATCTCTTTGATTTCTCATTTGAATATACTTGGATTGTTTCCTTCAAGCTTGTGTATTCTTGCATGTGCTTGTTTACTGTTCCTTCGATCTTTGTAGATAATTTTGTTTGATCTAATATTGTAGAGTAGGATTTCTTTGTTTCTCTTTGCTACCTATTGCAGGTATCAAGTTACACTAAGGAGTTTGGAGATCAATCTTGGATTGAAAGCAACGAGGAAAAACTTCGAAATGAGGTGCATCACACTCTTTCTCCTTCTCTCTTTTTGATTGATTGAACTGAATTCAAAGGGATGTTAGTGTCCAATTGTAGTGTTTTTTTCTTGGTATAGGGGTCTGTAATCCAAGGGAAAGTTCACCTGTCCACAGCGGAATATTTTCGTAACAATTTGAATAAGAAGTAAAGTGTATTGACAGATGAAACCATGTAGTCATAGGAAGGAAAGTAATGAAAGGCACAACAAGATAGAGAAAAACCATCAGGAAGAGTTATACTGTCAAGAGAAGATTTTTGGACGATTATGTCATTGATGTCAGTTTAGTGAAGATGAAAATCCATGAAGACTTGAATTCAAGTGATGAAGGAACCTTAACTTGAATGATTTTCATATACATTAGTAGAATACATTAACAAGAAGCACCATTGGAAAAAGATCACCAAAACATAGGAAATAAATCATATACATGAAGCCCCGAATTGATCTATATGACATCTTTCAAAAGAAGACAAGGGGAGAGAAATCATCATAGGGAATTACCCTTAATGTCAAAAGGGAAGAGAAAGAACAAGATCAAAAGAGAAAGATCATAATCATGAATATAGGGAGAGCGCATGAAGACAAAGAGAGATTGTTCAAATTAGAAGGTATATTGTCAAGGGGAGTTATCATTTTCCATTGATGTCAAAGGGGGAGAGAAACATCAGAAGAGAAGGATAATGACAGGGCAACAATGATCACAAGGGGAGTATGAGTGTTTCCATCAATGAAAAAGGGGGAGATTATTGGAAAGTTGGTTTTCATTGATGTCAACCCTAGAAGAAGCCTAGAAGCAATTCCAAGAATCTCTTAGAAGTGATGGATTTATTGGAAGGAATAAGTGATGAGTTTATTTGAAGGAGTATCCAAAGTGGCTCATTTATGGCGTAGATTTAAGCATGGCCCTCATGGGAAGACACTTTGAAGAAGTCTATAGCTGTGGTCATGAATCCCGAAAGTGTTTGAGGAAAAAAAGGAAGAAATAAATTGTAAATACATGCAAAAATATCATATATGGATAGTCCTCATCATGTCATTTCCAACGGTACGTGGTACGTCACGTGGTTCCTCACGATTGAAAATTTATTCCCTATTAAATATGAAACCATGAAGTATGTTCAATAAGTCCAGGATATGAGGATGAGAAATTACAAGTCAGCTCCAAAATTAATTAAAGGATAAAATTTGTTGCAAACAAAAAGTTACAGGTCTTCCCTAAAGTCAAATAAAGGAGGCATTTTGAAAAGTATAAATACACATCAATAACCTCTCATTTGTTTATTCATCCAAGTGTGTGTTTATGGTATGGAACTAACATAAGTGGGTTTGCACTTGTGCTAGGAGGATTGGCGAGCTCAACAAAGAAAATCTAACCTATGAGAAAGGAGGTTGAGGAGAGAAAGGAGCTTTATGAGGTTATCCGTGAGTCACAATGGAGAAAAGAGCATATTTTTTAGGTTATCGATGGGTCACAGTGGAGAAAAGTGCGGATATGAGGAAAAAAATTGCGAGTTGACAGTGTATGAGTAGTGCATCCAAGGAAAAATCTGTGAGTTGACAATTTATAAGTAGCAAATATGTAAAAAACGTTTTGAAGAAGAAGCATTTCTCTTAATTCTAAGGTTGAGAAAGTTATGATGATCAAAGCATCTTTGGTGCATTAGGGTTTCCTCATGATGAAAGGTATGTTTGTCTACATGTTTTAAAGTATGTCTTGGATATTTTGGTATATGACTTGAGGCATATCTTGGAGAGTATTTGGCATATGTCTAGAGACATATGTTGGTGATATTAGATCTGATGTACTAGGTTGTTACAAAATGTAAGGTATGATTTCTATGTATTTTGATGTTCATATCTTGGTGATTTTGATATATTCTTAAGGCATGATTTTGGCACATGGTTTGAAGAGTATCTTGAATATTTGGAACATGGATGTTATGAAATATTTTTAAGGCACATCTTGGATGATATGGTGTATGTTTGAGGTACATATTTTGGTAATGGTTGAGGCATATCATGAGTGATATGGAATATGACTGAGACATATCTTTGGTACATGATTCATGGATATTCTGGCACTTGTTTGAGACATATCTTGGCACATAGTTTATGGATATGGCACATGCTTGTCACATGGATGTTATGGCACACATATCTTAGCACATGGTTTGATGCACATCTTGGTGATGGTCTTGTTGTATGATTTATGTGAGTGGATGTGGTTTTGGTGATGATGATGTTTCAATATCAGTGACAGGTACAATGATAGGTTGAGTCTGGCTTTATGATGATGATGTATCAGTACCAATGAAAGTGATAGTGATAGGGTGAATATTAGTGATCGTCACAAGTTGATCATCAGTGACGATGATAGTGATAGGTTGAATATTAGTGACCATGACAAGTTGATCATTAGTGACCTGATAGTGATAGGTTGAATATTAGTGACCGTGACAAGTTGATCATCAGTGACAGTGACCATGGTAGAAAAAGTGAAAGGTTTATTATCAATAACAATTTCAGTGATAGTTTGAGTCTCCATTTATATTTCAGGGTGGAAGGATGGTGCAAGGCAGGAGATTGAAGTCTCCTTCAGGTTGGTGCCTGTAAACTAGGGGGTTGGAGCCTCCTTCTGTTTGGATCTGGAGAATACAAGGAGTTGGATCCTATAAATTAGGGGTTCTAGCCTCCTTCCTGTTGGAGTTGGAGAATCTAGGGAGTTGTACTAGCTTCCTTCAGGTTGGAGCCTATAAATAGGGGGCTAGATCTAGAGAATATAGGGAGTTGTAGATTCCTTCAGGTTGGAGCCTGTAAATAGGGGGTTGGAGCCTCCTTCCAATTGTTGTTGGAGAATCTTGGAAGTTGGTGCTTCCTATAAATGTAATCTTCTGATATATAAGAAATCATTCTGTGATTTTCTCCCATTTGGGTTTCCACATAAAAATATATTATGCATTGTGTATTATACCTAGGGAGGTATTATGGGAGGTACCCAATGGGAATGGGGTTATGTATTATTAGTGGAGGCCATTCAATGTAAGGTGGATTAGGTCCACTATATTATTAAATAAGGCGCACTATGGTAGTTAGATATAATAAACATGCTTTCTAGAAGATTCCTTCTCTAGAATATTCTTAGAAGGTAGAGAATGCTATATAAAGAAGTGTAAGAAATGCATTGGAGCATGGTGAAGTATATTGTTATTGTACAAAGAAGTATTTCTTGAGGAGTGCATTTCTTCCATAAGGAATAATATATGGTGTTACCCTACCTCAAGGGTTTTGTCTATTTTTTTGTTCATTGTTGGTGAATGGTTTTGAGTATTCTTCTTGAGGTTAATGGTTATTTATGAAGTATAGTTGCAGATATATTGAGTTATATAACATTTGGTATCAGAGCACTTTCCTTGGCAGGAAGTGTGGGAATTATTTTTCTATTTTGTAGATTTTTCGAAGAAGAAAAAGAGGGATGCGACACTCTGGAAAAATATTGTAGTGTTTTGTGTGGAATTTTTAGAATCTGGTGTTATATTTGAGTTCCTCTCAGAAAAACCACCAATTAAAAAAAATATATGAAATGGAGTCTGAGAAGTGAAGTTATTGACATTTTAAAATCTGCATTTTTTTCAAGGTTTTTCTGCGGACGACCTTGTGATTTTTTATATTTATTTTTGTAGCACCTAGGGGATGAATTTTCCCAAAAAAATTACATATATGAGTCCCTCTCACAATTTCACACAATTAAAAAAAAATCGTCTGAATCGGAGCTCCAAAAGTGAATATATTGTTGATTTAATATCAACTATTTTCTTAGGTTTTTTCGTGACGACGGTGGGACTGCATAGTTCATAACTTGTCACATTGTGCTCAGATTACTAACAGATCAAGGCCATTAGATAGAGTACTTTAATATTTTTCTTTTATGTGGTGTTTCCAATGGATCTTTGCACTCAAATTCTACAGCGGTTTGAAGTATTCCAAGACTAAATGCGAACCCAAATGCATAACTTTCAAGATAGCCTAAGGGATATTTTTAACAGTATTCACGAGTCCTTAACTAGCATGAAGGAGGAATATACTATGAAGGGCATCATGGATGCATATCATCAAGAAGTGGATGCTTGGTATGATTTTATGGCCAATTGTGATGATTGGTATAAGGACAGTTTTCATTTCTAGGATGACAACCACTTCCATCTTCTATTTGATGACTCTACTCCCACTCATGTAGATCCCATACTGGAGAGTACCTTAGAGCCTTCTCTGCATATTATTATTCATTTTTGTTATTATTTGGTAGTAGTGGATGAATTTTTGGTCGGTTCTACATATTTCAACCTACATGACCAATGTATATATTTGGAGCATGATTTCCAGATGGTTCCTGAGTTTTGATATCTTCAATGTGGAGTTCACATGAGCACTTGGACATGAGACCCATGTTTATAGTGGTGGTTGGAATACTTCAACATGGTGGATCACATTTCTACATGGGACCCTAGCTCTCCAAAATACTTCAACACTGTGATCCACATTTATCCATGGGACCTTGGTATAAGGTTGCACACCCTCTGATCCAGAATTGGATCCAGGAGCCGGATGGGGCTCAGAAAGGCCTAAAATCAAAGTGCTTAGAATATATTCAAAATGGACTTGTGCGTAGAACTTTTCGATACGAACCCAATGCAACTTGAATGGGCTCAAAAAAAACTTGTATGCTTCATATATCGCAATCTTTTCATTTTTCCAAACATGCAAAAATTTGATGACTGTACAGTCCGTATAGCGCCACGTGGAAACTGACTGTACAGGTTGTACGACCATACAAATGATGTGGCAAGGTTTATTGTACTAACTAGGCATACATAATGGCTTGTGACAGGGTGAATGGGTGTACGAACTGCTTATGTGTTGAACAGGTGGACCAATCAGGGAGTGACACATGTCACCATTGCAAGGGTGACATGCGACACATCCGTATGATGCTTACATGGAAGGTATAGTGGAAAATGTGGAAGAATCAGGCACTAACACATGGTAGTACTCTCGGCATATGGTACAGTTCCATGTGGCCCAGACATGGGATGCCACATGGTACCCATTGGTTGGTTAAATTTTATGGAAAAGGTATTGGAGTTCACCGGGTTTGAACCCCCGACCTCTGGTCCGGGCAATGACTTCGTGTAGGTCGGGCTAGAAGCCTGCCTATCAGATGTTTATTAACCATATATGATTCCATATATATTTGAATTTTCAAAGGGTTCCGGGTGGAGGTGGAAAGGGCTGGGGTCTAGCCCCAGCCCGCGGTCGAGTATATTTGCATATGCCCACAATAAAACCCCAACGCTATATACCATACCACCAATCTATGGGCCACGAACTAACACCTTTGCACCATAAGACTCGACCTCCACTGTTGATGGTTAGCATGGAGATAAAGGGGTTAGCCCTGGTCGATCAGGCTAAGTTGCCGACCAGGGGCTAAACTGTCGGGCGCTTAACTATACAGAGTGCATGGAGCTTGGAGGACATGGCCACATGGACACCATCATGTGCCAAGAGCCAGTAATGGAGGAGCCAACGCACAATAGATAAGTGTGAGGCCACATGAGGCATGTTAATAGGACCAGGAGCCCGCTTTATAGGGGTTTCACCCTATATAATTGTAAAAATGGGTTTTATACATTATATTATAAGATTTTTATCTATTATTCAACAGGTTTTAAATATTTTGGTTATTTTTGGGGGATATTGGGCCCTTTTTGAGGCCAGATCTTGGGGGAAAGTTGGCAGATGGTTACCAACTTCAGGCCTATAAAAACCATAGGTTCTTGGAGCCATGTGAAGAGGCTCAGAGTAGGTTTATGCTGAATATTTTCCAAGCCAAAGCCATTTTTATGTAGTGAAGTTGTTGAGGAGAGCACGTTTGCGGGCCATTTCTGGGAGCTATGGTCATTTGTTTTCAGTGCCGTCAGTTTTGTTGGGTTCCAGAGATCTGATAGAACAAGACCAGATCAGTTTTTAATTCTTTTGGCACTACTGTGAAGTATTTTTAAAGCTTTGAAGAGAAATAAGAAAGCCTCACCCACTTAGACAAAGGCCCAGAAATGTAGGCGAGATTGTCGAACTCTGTTATCAACTTCTCTTGTTATTGTTTGTTGTTGCATTATGTTTACTTTCATATCTGAATATGTTATCATGGCTGCAATGTTTATTTAGATTCTTCCTCTTTAATTTAGCTTCCTAAATGGTTAATTAACACATGCATAATAACTCAACCATTTTCGTTTAAAATATCATTTCAGATCAAGTGTTATCAGAGCTAGTTGACGTTTGGATTTGAGTTTTTCATGATTATCAGGGAAAAGCTACGTCGTGGTGACAGAGATATTGTTGAAGAGAATCCATTTATTGGATTGATAAAAAAAAATTCTCACAGTGAGAAGATGGCATCGGAAGAGGGACTTTCTCCGCACGAGAAAGAATTTCGAAAAACTTTCTTCGCCATGTCAGAGATGATGATGGTTTAGTATGAGGATTACTTGGAATGGAAGAGACAAAATCTGGGTGAATCTTCAAAGGGAAAAAGTGAATAAGGAGAGGATCCTCCTTAGATTCCTCCTTCACCTCCATATTCACCTCCTTCTTCTTCAAGTTCAAGTTCTAAATCCACTGCAAAGAAACATGTCCATAAATATAAACAAGAAATGCCTTTATTAAAAATTGATGTTTAATTCAAATTACCTATGTATGATGGTGAAGTCAGTGCATAAAGACTTGATAATTGGGTCAGACAGATGGAGGTTTATTGTAGTGTGCAACAAATCAAGGATGAGGAAACTCAGATCAAGTTGGCATCACTTAAGACTTGCATGCACAACACTCATATGGTGGCAAAGCAAGTTGCAAAATGTTACGCAACAAGTGGGTAATGTATTTCCATCATGGAAAAGTTTTATTTATGCACTTAGGAAGCAATTTTGTACTTTGGGTTATAAAGAGAAAGCTTTAATCGAATGGAAAGCTCTTAAACTAAGAAAAGGACAAACAATGAAAGAATACACTGATGGATTTCGTAAAATGGCATTGATGTTAGATATTCATTTACATGCCCAAAAAACTCTTATGAAGTATATAGGAGGTTTACCTGCACATATTTGAAATACTATATTCATCTTTGGACCTACTAATCTTGATGAGGTTTATGTTCAAGCGACATACATTGAAGAAGGGAAAATAGGTGTTGGTGTATCAGGGGAATCATCTTCAAGGAAAGAGGAAAAAAGGAAGTGGAATGGCAAGAAGGTAAATTCAGTGGCAAGAAAGGAAGAGAAGCCTTCTTGCAAGCATTGCAAGAAAGAGGGGCATGATGAGGACCGTTGTTGGAAATTGCATCCCGAGAAGAGAACAAAGTGGTTCAAAGAGTAGAAAGGGAGGCAAACAGTTGCACCAGGAACATGACCAACAAACTTGGGATCGGATTCGAGTGATGAATCTAAAGTCTCATTGGTTGGTATGACAGGTAAAATTGGTGAAGGATTTGATTGTAGAAGTAAATTGTTTCACATAAGGGTCATCATGAGGCACACTAAGGTTGACACATTGATAGATAATGGATCTCAATATAACCTAATTTCAAAGGAATTAGTTAAACAATTGGGATTAAAAACTCAGATGCATCATAAGCCTTACACACTTAAATGGATAAGCAACAATCATCATTTGCACATAAGAAAGCAATGCACATTAAAATTTGAAATTTCATCTAAGTTTGTGGATGAGGTAACATGTGATGTGGTGCCACTAAGTGAATGTGGAATGGTCTTAGGCAGTCCTTACTTGTACGACCGTAAAGAAATATTCTACAGGGAAAAGAATCAATATCACTTAACCAAAGAAGGTCAAGAATATGTGGTTCATGCTCATCATTTAAAGGAAAATAAATCTCTTCAGGGGAATCATCTTCAAGGAAAGAGGAAAAAAGGAAGTGGAATGGCAAGAAGGTAAATTCAGTGGCAAGAAAGGAAGAGAAGCCCTCTTGCAAGCATTGCAAGAAAGAGGGGCATGATGATGACCGTTGTTGGCAATTGCATCCCGAGAAGAGAAAAAAGTGGTTCAAAGAATAGAAAGGGAGGCAAACAGTTGCACCAACAACATGACCAACAAACTTGGGATCGGATTCGAGTGATGAATCTAAAGTCTCATTGGTTGGTATGACAGGTAAAATTGGTGAAGGATTTGATTGTAGAAGTAAATTGTTTCACATAAGGGTCATCATGAGGCACACTAAGGTTGACACATTGATAGATAATGGATCTCAATATAACCTAATTTCAAAGGAATTAGTTAAACAATTGGGATTAAAAACTCAGATGCATCATAAGCCTTACACACTTAAATGGATAAGCAACAATCATCATTTGCACATAAGAAAGCAATGCACATTAAAATTTGAAATTTCATCTAAGTTTGTGAATGAGGTAACATGTGATGTGGTGCCACTAAGTGAATGTGGAATGGTCTTAGGCAGTCCTTACTTGTATGATCGTAAAGAAATATTCTACAGGGAAAAGAATCAATATCACTTAACCAAAGAAGGTCAAGAATTTGTGGTTCATGCTCATCATTTAAAGGAAAATAAATCTCTTCAAACTATGGAGCAATTAAGAAAGGCAGCTCAGGCAAGAAACACATCTATAATTGTTTCAAATCAAGTAATAGATCTTAAGCAAGAACAAGAGATGATTGTAGAATGGAAAATCAATCACACTTTGCTTCAAGATAAGCTAATGTCGTGCAAGTATTATAAACATTTAAGCTCATTTGCAGTCCTAATTTTGATGCTATCATTAGTAATTTTGTATACATGGATGATAGTGGCTTCAATAAGATGTGATAGGGTACAAATGGCTAACAATATGTTGTCATTTATCATGATTGTTTTATAGTTGATCTTGATGAGACAAGTACATACGATAGAGTTCAAAGACAGGGAACAAGTTGGGTGGCCTATCTCGAACTTGATGACTGGTCAGTAATATTTTGTGGACCAAGAGGTCTTTAGTGGGGAGGTGTGATCCAATATTGGATCCAGGAGCCAGATGGGGCTCAGAAAGGCCTAAAAATAAAAGTTCTCATAATCTCTTCAAAATAGACATGTGAGTAGGCCTTGTTAATACGAACCCAACGTAACTTGAATAGGCTCAAATGAACTTCGTATGCTTCATATATCACGATCTGTTCATTTTTCCAAACATGCAAAAATTTGATGACTATACAGTCCGTACAGTGCCACGTGGTAGCTGACTGTACAGGCCGTACAACCATACAGATGACATGGAAAGGTACATGTGGCAAGGTTCAATGTGTTGATTGGGTGTACATACTGACACATGGTAGGGTGACTGGGCGTATGAACTACTGACATGTCAGACAGGTGTACCAATCAGGGAGTGACACATGTCACCACTACAAGGGTGACACGTGGCACATACGTATGGTTCTTACGTGGTAGGTACAGTGGTAGATGTGGAAGAATCAAGGGCTGACACATGGTTGTACTATTAGTGTATGGTACAGTGCCACATGGCCCATACATTGGCTTTTACATGGCACCCATTAGTTGGTTAAATTTTATGGAAAAATTAATGGAGTTCACCGGGTTTGAACCCCCAACCTATGGTTCGAGCATCAAATTCACATAAGCCAAGATACCACCCCTCCTATCGGATGTTTCTTAACCATATATGATTCCATATATATTTGAATTTGCAAAGGGTTCTGAGTGGAGGTGGAAAGGGATGGGGTCTAGCCCCAGCCTGCGGTCGAGTACATTTGCATACGCCCACAATTAAACCTCGACACTATATACCATAACACCAATCTACGGGCCACGGACTAACACCTTTATGCCATAAGAACTTGCCTCCACCATTGACGATTAGCACAAAGATAATGGGGTTAGCCCCGGTCGGTCAGGCTAGCCTGCCACCAGGGGCTAAACTGTCGGGAGATTAACTATACAAAGCGCGTGGAGCTTGGAGGACAGGGCCACATGGCGAACATCATCTGACCAGGAGCCAGTAATGGAGGGGCCAACACACAATAGATAAGCAAGAGGCGACATAGGGTGCGCTAATAGGACCAAGAGCCCTCTTTAAAGGGGTTGTGCTCTATATAATTGCAAAAATGGGTTTTATACATTATATTATAATATTGTTTTGTATTATTCAACAATTTTTTGAGTTTTTGGTCATTTTTGGGGGATATTGGGCCCTTTTTGAGGCCAGATCTTGGAGAGAAGTTGGGAGGTGGTTACCAACTTCAGGCCTATAAAAACCAAAGGTTCTTGGATCCATGTGAAGAGGTTCAGAGTAGGTTTATGCTGAATATTTTCCAAGCCAAAGCCATTTTTATGTAGGGAAGTTGTTGAGGAGAGCACCTTTGCGGGCCATTTCTAGGAGATCCGGTCATCTGTTTTTAGTGCCGTCAGTTTTGTTGGGTTCCATAGATATGGTAGAACAAGACCATATCATTTTGTAATCCTTTTAGCACTATTATGATGTATGTTTAAATCTTTTAAGAGAAATAATTAATCCTCACCTACCGAGACAAAGGCCCGGAGATGTAGGCGAGATTCTCGAACTCCGTTATCAACTTCTCTTGTTATGGTTTGTTGTTGCATTATGTTTACTTTCATATATGAGTATGTCATCATGGATGCAATGTTTCTTTATATTCTTCCTCTTTCATTCATATTCCTAAATGGTTAATTAACACATGCATAATAACTCAACCATTGTCATTTAAATGATCATTTCGGATCACCCTCATAACGAGCGTTGATGACAACACTCTCTTAAGGGGGATGGAATGTAGCGTAGCTAGAGAGGAAGTGGGGGGAAGGAGGGCGTGGAGGAGGGACCATATTAATAATAGTGGAGGCCATTTAATGTAAGGTGGAATAGTTCCACTATAGTATTAAATAAGGTCCACTATGGTAGTTAGATATAATAAATCTAAAAGGACTTCTTAGAAGGTTTTGCTTCTAGAAGGTTCCTCTTTTAGAATGTTCTTACATGGTTGGTAGCACTATATAAAGGGGTTCAAGTAATGTAATGGGGTGTGAAGAGAAGTATTTTATTTGGAGTGACATCTAAATAGGAGGACGCCCCCTCGAAGAGGCAAGTGAAGATAAGAGGATCCCTTCCATAATAAGATCCATTGTATGGTGTTTCCCTAACATAAGGGTTTGATAATAATAAAAGTGTGGTTATTCTATATTTTTCTATGAATATTTTTGGTGTTTATTTATGTAATTATTTGGTTCTTAACATTTTTTATAAGATCTCTTTCCTTGGCCAAAGAAGGGAATAAATTTTTGGGTCATTTTGCATATTTTTTCAAAGGAAAAAAAGGGGGCGGCGCTCTTTAGACTCAAATTTGAAACTTTCTGCTCAAAATTTTCATAAAGTAATTGGATATTTTAATTCCTATAAGAAAAATACCAAAATTAAAAAATAAATTCAGCCTAAACGAAATCCAGGAATTAAATTTATGAGTATTTTAAATTCGGTCATTTTTCAGGGTTTTTACGGAAAAAGCCGAACGATTAATTTTTACAAATCCTAGTTCTATTTTTGGGGTTTTCATAGCAAGATGTTTTTCATAGGGAAATATGATGGCCCTAGTATTGAATAATTTATAAAAGACAAGAATTCAATTTGGAAAAATTGGAAATTTATGTTACCCCTTGGTTTCACCGATGGTGCTAGGATGTGGTGGCAATCATTGGACTCTGCCAAGATGATGACACTTTCTGATGAAGCATTTGAAAAATTACTTTTAGATAAATTGTCTCATGTTGATAAAGGGAGAAACAAGGGTTTATTTTCACGTGGAAAATCTATATTATATGTTCATAGTTGTATTCATAAAGAAAATGTAATTGTTTCTATTAACCCTAGTTGCCAACATAATTTTATCAATGTTTAGTTGGTTAATAGATTGCAAGTTGCTGCAAAGAATATCCAAAGCACACAGGTTGAAAGTCACAATATTAAAATTTTTAAATATTTTAAGCTCACCATGGAAAAATATGTGTTTCCTTATGATTTTCATGCTATAGATATGGCATATGTGGATATTGTTTTGGTATATCCTTGGATGGACTCAATTGGTACAATTAATATTAATGTGTAAAAGAAGTTCCTAAATCTTTGGTACAAGTAAAATAAAATTACATTGCAGGATGTGTCTCTTAGTAAGAAATAAATGCCTATGGAGGAAAGAAAAGAAGTTACTACAGAGTCAGAAGATGAATCAGAGAAAAAATATACAGAAGGAGATGAAGAAAATCCATATGAAGGACAAAATAAAGAAGCTAAGGAGGTCATTGACTCAAGGGCACAATGTGTTGCATATTTGAAGAACAAAGAAATTATTCCTATAGTTTTTGTGTATCGCCATCCACATCATATCGATAAATAACAATAATTAATACAAGGGCGTGAGCATCACCACATTTATGCACCAACATGGAACCATAAAAGAAACCAATCAAGAGGTGCATGGAGGGCTACCAACACTACAGGAAGACATCAGGCTAGAGAACCAATCGCATGAAAACACTGGAACGATGTAGAGAAAGATCAGGGTGGCAATGCAACAATTGTACATCATGTTTGTCTTCCTTTAGGATGGATGGATGATTTTACTTGGTGCCAGTTGGATACAATTATTAGGTGGTCATATCATATGGTCTCTTCTCATGTTTTGAGGACAAAACATGCTTAAGAGGGGTGGAATGTACTATATCTAGGGAGGTAATATGGTAGGTACCCAATTTGAATGGGGTTATGTATTATTAGTGGAGATCATTCAATGTAAGGTGGATCAGGTCCACTATATTATTAAATAAGGCCCATTATGATAGTTAGATATAATAAATAGGCTTTCTAAAAGATTCCTTCTCTAGAATTCTCCTAGAAGATAGAGAATGCGATATAAATAAGTTTAAGCAATGTATTGGAGCATGGTGAAGTATATTGTTATTGTACAAGAAATTATTGCTTGAGGAGTGCGTTCCTTCCATAAGGAATAATATATGGTGTTACCCTACCTCAAGGGTTTTGTCTATTTCTTGTGTTCATTGTTGGTGAATGGTTGTGTATTCTTGTTGAGGTTAAGGGTTATTTCTGAAGTATATTTATAGATCTATTGAGGTATATAACACACTGTGCATGATGTGATGCATTATTGAATGGTAGTATTTATGGTTATATGTTTATGACATGTTAAATACAATCATAAGTGAATGGAATGATTGATAAGTTAATGTTTACATGTTATGGTTAAAAGTTGTAAAAAGTGATCAATACCGATTCACCCCCCATCTGAGTATTGGCGAATATTCCAACACATGCATCGATAAATTGTCAGAAAATGGGCCCATTGTAGTAGTGGGATGACATGGCATGAAATATGGATGTTGATGTGGCACGACACATGATCCTCTTCTTTTCTCCATCCGCCATCAAAAATTTCCCTTGGATGACCTAAAAACCTTGTTGACTCGGTTGACACCTGACCATCGACCATCGACACTTTCTCTTTTTCAATTGAAACACTTCACCACATCGACCAACGCCTGACCATCAGTTGTCGACAATTGTCGTTGGTGACTAAAACACTTCACCAATTCGGCTGACCCGACCACCAGTCGTTGAAAATTTCTCTTGGCTAACTCCAAACTCTTCGCGAAACTCATCGATTTCACCATCGACCGTCGACGAATTCTATTGTTGAACTTCAACAGTTAGAAATATTTGGCCAAAACCCTAATGAATATGGGACTTCAATATTCCATTCAAAGTGATATCGGTTGTTGATTTATCAAAATTTTCCCAACTCTGTGGAAGAGTCTCGACCATCGATTTTCTCTATTTTCCAAGATCCAAAAGGAAATCCTAACTTTTGATACGCTCCAACCTCCCAACGATCGAAAATGAATCCAGACCGTCAATCTGTATCATTTTCCCAACCACCAAAAATCAATCTCAATCATTGATCTTCTCAACCTTACTAACTACGAAAAACCTTATGAGGTTGTTTTAATTTATTAAAATGAATCTGTGTTGTTGATCTATCTCATTTCCTAGTCACCGAAAAATGAATATCGACTGTCGATTTGGGAACCTTGCCAAACTTCAAAAACATTAGAATTTTTTTAATTTATGAAAATGAATTTGATCCATTGATCTCAAGATCAAGTGTGATCTCGACCGTCAATTCATTGAACTTTCCCAGCTTCACCGAACTTCATTAAAACATTAATTTTGACCTTGTAGGTTGAATATAACTTTGCAATCTAGTTGATTGACACCATAAAATACTCTCAAACAGTTCTGGGTTATTTAAAGCTCAATGTTTCTCACGAATTTGGGGATTTCACTCCGATTTTTCACCATAGTCGCATAGTAAAAAACACATAGAGTACACGGATTCTAATTATGGTGGTCTTCGACCTTGAAGCTACTTGGATTCCTCTATGCATAAGCCTAAAAATAAATTGTTGCAAGATCGGTCTTGGAAATAGATATACACACCCTCCTCATGGTATTCAGATTGAATGAATCAAGCCAACAACGATGAGTGATGGCATGGGGCATATAATGAAGAGGCCCTGAAGGTGTAGCCTCAAAGCCTCCTCGACGAGAGAATCAATATAAGGCATATGATGCATATCATGTCCAGTTTTTTGCATCCAAACTCGTAAATGACTATATTAATTGGATCTTGTACTTGAATTCCCAAGTCCTATTAGTACCATCTTTTTCGATATTCGAATTTCAGCTTCTCCCATGTTTTGAAGGTCTTCCTCTTACTTCTATAATTATCAGTTGTGTTTACACTTTTAGCATCCCACTCTCGCCCACACTGAGATAACTTATTCTTTGAGGACACTTGCTTGCAAGTGATCCATATTATTATACTATTGGGCATTTGATTATGATTATGAGGCATTATGGATATGATGACCTGTTATTTTGTTGTATTGACATAGACAGATGTTGTTGACTCGGTTCTTCTGAGTGTGCAAGATTTTGGACCTTGAGGATGCAGAGGCATCGATGAAACCCTTGGAATCCGGATCAAGTTAGGGAGTGGACTACTGGGGTTTGATTGTTGTATATATGACATATGTGCATGTGATTAGATGTTATGATTATGGATTTTATTTCTGACATGATTCGTTGATGATGCAGGCTGACGATAGCTTGCTGACCAGAATCACATGTGGAGTAGAGGGGTCATTCACGACTACCAAATATGTTGATGGAGAGGTGTGGACGCATCCCTGCCACAACCTACTAGCACTGCCGCCATGGCTCGAACTATAGGTTAATGATTACCTAGTTCGAGAAGACCCACGATGCTATGAGGGTAGATTGCGATAGTCACTCACGATGATTCTAAGGGGCGCGCAATAAGGTAGGGTCCTTATTCCATAGAGGCGTTTAGTCTCCCACAATATCACCTAATGGAGTATTGACTCCGGGGGTTTTTGATTTCTACCAAGTCAGTCAAGAGGTGAGTGGTACCCTTGGAGCACGTAGTGCATTCTGAAGGGCACGTCTCGCAAGGGAAACAGAATGAGGCGAGTGGCACCCTTGGAGCACCTAGTGTGTCCTGAAGGGCATGTCGCGTTGTTAACCAAAATGTGAATAAACCTAGATGGCCTTAGAACGAATAATGTGATAAGAAAGATTAAAAAACAATTTCCCTAATAAAATTTCACCAAGCCTAGGACAATAAAATCTAGGTCTAAGTGATACTTGTGGTAAAAAAAATAAAATTAATAATAATATTAATAATCTTCATTAAACATGTGAAGAGAAGGGGGTAAGAAATTCAATTAATTTATAAAAATCAAATTACTTTGGGGGATTAAATTTTTTAAAAAGGAAATAATGGTTTTTTTTTTTTTTGTAAGTTAGAGTATTGTATTGATTCCTTTTCAAAAAAATACAGTTTTCTGTGGTGTTACTAGCCGTGTGGTCATAGTGCCCAGAAGGGAAACCACTGCACCAGATGTCCAAAAACTAGAATGGCCAAATATCCAAAAAAATAGCATGGCCTCGGTGCCCATTTGGGAAACCACCCTCGCCATAGTCATGCCACTGAAAATTAACTAGACTACTAGGCCACGCAGGGCCGAGGTGCATATATGTAGTGTAGAGAAAAAACCATGACAACATGGTAAATACCCTAAAAACCTAGACCAAGACGCAGTCCTGCGAAAACCTGCTTCACCAATGCTTTGCCTTTCCCACGTTCTACCATGGCTTGTTTTAGATCTTGTATGAACATCATCAGGGCGTCCACCCTTCTCCAGCGGTTAGTTTCCCTCTGCTGTGCGTTGAGAATTGCCTCTTTAATCTCATACAAGTCTTTTTTGATCGAATTGATAACCTCCAGGTCTTTTTTCATCACCTTGATATCCCCCAAGAGTTTTTTTTTGTCCGCGCAAATAGCACAAGAGAGGTTGGGGTGGGTGTGGAGAAGAGAGGAGGAGGAGGATCTCAGAGGGGAGGTGGGATGGGGGGTGGTGGGAGGGGGTTGGGGGGGGGAGGGCAGGTAAAAGGGATGCGGAGGGGGGGATGGAGGTGGAGGCGCATAGCCAAGCGATTTCCCATACAGATGGAACCACTCGACCCTACAACCGTAGGGGTTCGAGAGAGGGGAGAGGTCGCTGGGAGGTTGGTCGCAAGTTGTCTGTTTGTCGGGTAACTAGTTCAGGGCGAACACGAGGAAGGGTGCCACAGGAGGATCCTTGTCGAGGGGTGGAGTTGCACCAGGGTGAGGGATTACTGGAATATCTTCAGGGGTCAGGTCTTCCGGGAAATCCTTCGGGGGAGGGTCTGCTGGGGAAGCTTCTGGGAGCATTGCATGAGGAGCGACTGGTTCATCATCCCGATCCACTGATGCAGGCAGATTTCTTCCACAAGCCAAGTACCAGGCTATCCCCCGCTTTGGCTTGCCACGGGGTTGTGGCATGGTGAGGAGCGAACACCGAAACATGACTGGATTCCATAGGAGGACGCACCAGACCTCGAAGGCTGGATGAGAGAGCTTTGGAAACTTGGTGCTCATAAATGCTAACAGGATAATGAGGTTTCAGAGATCCCATCATGTCCATAAGAAGCGGGAGCCAAGGTGTAAGAGGAAGTGACGGGAAAGGGCGTCTGCATGGCTTCATGAAGGTGTATGAGTTACAGAGCTGCCCGAGTGAGTGAACGTCTATTCAGAACTGTAGGAAGGAGGGTGGAAGCAAGTAAAATAAAGGTCATGAGTGACTGGGGTAGGGACGTGGCAGAGGTCGTATGCCAGGTGGTTGATGAGGTGTCCAGGTGGTGGAAATCCTATTTGAAACTGTCATGTCAAGAGAGCACCCTATCCGAGGGAAGATATTTGGTGTGAGCTATGTTCTTACAAGCGATGACCGCTGGGTGAGTGGGATTGGTAGAAGGGGTGCAATAGAAGGTGCCTTCTTCACGCTCGACTCCAAAATTTTCCATCCAGTTAGCGACTTGATTGGTCGTTCTTCTAGCATGTGAAGGAAGGATTACCTGTTGTGGCTGGAGAATAGATTTTATTCTACAGAGCCCATTCATGAGTCGCCAGGTGGGAGATAATTTCTCCAGATCTTCCCCAATGAGAAGATGAGAGAGGAGCTTGATAACAATTTGCGAATCACCTTTCGCGATGAGGGGAAAGAGATATAGCTCCAAAGTTGCTTGCAATCCACAAAGAAGACCCCAGATTTCTACAACGTTGTTGGTATTATGCCCCATGATCCTTGCTAGGATGTGTAGGATTTATTCATCACTGTTTCAGATGATTTCCTCGTATCCAACTGGTCTTAGGTTTGCTTTGGAGGTGCCATCAAAATTGAGTTTAAATAAATTCAAAGGTGGAGCCTCCCAAAGAGTTGGGTTGATCGTGCATCCCTCAGCTGCCCTGGGTCGTTATGGGGTTGGGGTGATATTCACGTTCCAAGATATAATAATATGATGTTCGTTCTGAGGGCTTTGGAGGTCCTGCTCCATCCAGGGATGCAACGATATGGTTTCGTTGATATTGGTGTAGATTGTGTTCTAGACCTCTTGCCACGTTCTAGTGACCGAGTTGAATAGTCTCATGTTCCTCTCTTTCCAGATCTGCCATAGAATGAAGCCTGGCAGTAGTTGCCAGATTCAATTGAGAACAGGAGATTGGAATATCGAGCTTCTCCATCCTGCAATAGTATCCTTTGGGCCCAGGCAGTTTTTGTATGATGTTCTCATAATGCTGGTGCTCTGATCCCAAATGCACGAGCTGTAGGGGAAGAGGTTGAGGAGATGATTTAGAGTTTCTTTCTCTTTTTCACAAATCTTACACCAAGACGGCCCAATGAAAACTCATTTTCTTAAGTTATCCCAAGTGAGGATGTTGCTGTGATCCACTAACCAGAGCAAGGTGATGAGTTTCGACCAGGCTTTCATATCCCAAACTTTTCCCCAAATTTTCTCACGAGGCAAGGTGTTGGGACTTTCCTTTAGGGAGTACGCTTCAGGAATGTTAAAGGCGCTTGTGGGGGAGTGGCCCCAACTAAGGATATCCTCCCCTTGTTGGCTGAGTATTTTCTTGGAGACGAGGCATTCCTGTAGGGGTCAGAGGTTGACAGTAGGGGGAATATTGAGGTGTTCGTGGGTGTTTTTCTAGGTGTGCCATAACTCTCTAGGATCAAAAGGCTTCTAGAAGTCGATGACTCTATGTAGTCCCACGATAGTTGTAATGGGAATGAGGTCTAAGAGGTTTGGATCGGCATTCAAGGTGGGGATTTGTTGCCACGATTCATTCTAGAATTTGGCTGAAGTACCATTTTGCAGTTCCCAGAATGAGTGGTCCATGATGAGTCCTCGATTATTCATGGAAGCATTCCAGATGAGCGAACCTGGGCTTTGACCATTCCATATGATGATTTCTTTTTCTGAGGTTGTGGGGGTATATTTTTTCCTCCACAAACGTGCCCAGATATATTGGGGTCTTTTCAGCCATATCCACCAGATTTTAGCGCTGAGGACTTTGTTGAGAATGGTTGGGTCACGTAGACCGAGGCCTCCTGCTTTTTTTGGGTTGCAGACCTTTTGCCAACTGACCAAGGAGATTTTGTGTCCTTCCTTGGTGCCTTTCGACATAAATCTTTTTTGGATAGATCTCAGGGTGCTATGGATAGAACTCGGGGCCGCTAAGGCTGAGAAAGTGTAGATCGGAAGAGCTTGGAGGATGGATTTGAGAAGGACGAGGTGCCTAGGCAGATTGAGAGCTCAAAATGTCTAGAGGGAGAGTCTCTTCCTGAAGCTAGACAACAGGGAGTTCCAGGAGGTGTTCCTGAGGGAGTTATCGATGAAGGGGATACCCAAGTAGACTTACAGAAGGACACTACGGGTGAATCCTAGGATGTGAGTGAGATGGTTTTGGATGACTAAGGGCGTGTTGAAGAAAAATACCTGGGATTTGGTTAAGTTCACCTCCATGCCTGAAGCTTCACAAAAAAGGTCGATGATGAATCTGAAGAATCAGGATTCTTTGGTGGTGGAAATTACCATAAGAAGGAGGTCATATACAAATTGGCTATGAGAGATAGGGGGAAAAATTCCATGGGGGGCGAGGCCCAAGAGAGAAAGGTCCCTGATGGCTACTTTTAGCGTGCGGCTGAGCCCCTTTTCCATGAGGATGAAAAGGAAGGGCAAGAGAGGGTCCCCTTATCTGATTCCTCTTGAGGGGGAAAAGGGTTTAGAAGGGGTGCCATTGACAAGGATTGAGAAGAGTGTTGAGGAGGTGAGGTTGACAATCCAAGCGAACCAAGTGGGATCATAGCCGAAGGCTAAGAGAGTGGATTTCAAAAAACTCCATCTTAGCTTGTCGAATGCTTTGGAGAGATCCATCTTTAGGAGCATGCCTTGTGTTTTAGTAGAGCGGAGGGAGTGGATAACTTCATGGGTCAAGATGACGCTATCCAAAATATGGAGGCCTTCTACGTAGCCGGATTTCTCAGGGGAGATTAGGAATGGTAAGATGGGCTTGAGCCGGGTTGCAATGATCTTTGTTAGGAGTTTGTAGATGACGTTGTAGAGGGATATGGGTCTAAAGTGAGTTGGAGAGGTGGTGCTATTCTCTTTAGGGATGAGGGTGAGAAAATTTGCATTGAGGGCTTGGAGGACCTTTCCATATCGTCTAGAGTCCTCAATTATTTCCCACACATCCTCACGGATGATATCCCAACAGTAATGAAAGAAATCAGAAGTGAAATCGTCTGGTCCAGGTGCCTTACCGAGCAGGGTGGCCTTTAGCAATTGATCGACATCCTCTTGAGTGATTGGTCTCATCGGGGCTTCATTTTCCTCCTTGGTGACCTCCTTGGGTATGTGCTTGAGGATAGAGGCAATGGTCTACGAGCGATCTATTGGGGGTTCTGTGAGGAGAGATAGGTAGTAGGTTAGCAACTCCTTTTCCACATCTGCATATTGTTGAACTTCTTTGCCTTGCTTTGAAATAAGTTGTGTGATGCGATTGGACTGGCACCTCTGTACCATGGATCTATGGAAGAATTTGGTGGTTTTTTCCCCCTCTTTCAGCCAAGTGATGCGAGATTTTTGTCTCCAGAGAACTTCCTCTTATGCTTTCCTTTTAACAATCTGATTGTTGAGAATTGTTTCCTGGATTTTTAGAGCTTCTGTTAGACCTTGTGTTCTGATTTGATGTTGTAGTGTTTTCATTTGCTGTTGAAGATGCTCCTGAGCTTGGAAGATATTGCGAAAGGTGGACTTGTTCCAGGTTTTGAGTTGTTGCTTGAGGTTTTTTAGTCTTTGTTGGAATCTGTACATCGGGGTTCCAGTTTGGTAGGTCACCTCTTCCTACCAGGCCTTGATGTTTGCTTGGAAATCTGGGTGAGTCAACCATAATTTTTTGAAACAGAAGGGTTTTCTTTCAAGGGTGCTAGTGATGTTAAGGGTTAGAAGAACTGGCCAATGATCTGATCCCTCTGCATCAATGATTGTGGCATTCCATGCTAGACCGTCCATCATGATGGCTTCAGAAATGAGGAAGCGGTCCAATCTGTTGGATATATGTTGGGCCCCCATGCATCTGTTGGACCAGGTAAACAACCCATTGTCTGTTTCAACGTCAATGAGGTTCAAAAGTCCTATGGTATGGTTGAAGAGCATGTTGTCATTTCCCAGGAAGTGATTGCCTCCTTTTTTCTCCTCCAACCCTGTGATCATATTGAAGTCGCCCCCAAGGATCCACCTTTGGGGGACTAAATGATCTGTTGTCCACTCCATGTGCTGGAGGAAAGATTCCTTATCCCCTATTCTGGGGGGTCCATAGACGTTTGTGATGTAGCCTTGTTTATTCGAGCCAATGAGGCAGAAAGAGGTTGTGATGGTCCACTTGGAGGTGAAAAATTTGTCAAGCAAGATGGTGCCTAGATTCTAGAGCAGTGTAAGGCCTCCTGCTGCCCCATTAGCATCCACTTCCACATGATTTTCCTATGTCCAGCACCGCTAGAGTATGGTTTGTGCCTCTGTTCCCACACATTTCATTTCCTGTAGGAGTAGAATGTCTGGTTGTTCGTTCCTGATTCTGTCTTTGAGAAAGGTTTGTTTGCTCCTTGCGTTGAGGCCTCTTATGTTCCAGGATAGTATCTTCATGAGGACGGTGTGGGTTGGAGGGGGGGAAAGTTGTCCGAGATCAATTGAATTTGACCTGAATTAACAAGGATGTTGTTGACGTCCTGGATGAGCTGTTGTTTCCGTTTCCTACCTCTTTTTTTCTCCTCCTTTGTGGTTTTTCGTTGTTCCTTGGTGGTTTTTTTTGTATTCCCGGGTTTGTGCTGGCTCGAGATTTACCTCCAGCAGATGAGTTAAGGAAAACTTTGTGCACCTTGCGTAGCTAGTCAGGCGATATGGTGTACATCTACTGCTTATGATAGGCTTGTTCCAGATGCACCATATCGATTCCTACTAGCTCTTGATCTTCTAGATCTGTGTCAGGATCCCCCATTTTTGGCTCGAGAGTAGTTGGAAGGGAGGTCACTGTGACTATTGGTTGAGAGGAGGAGAGAGTAGGGGGTTCCTGTGTGATATAGATTTGGTCGGTTGGAGGAGTTGTCAGGGGGTTGGTAGAGGAAGAGGGGGTATCCACCAAGGTTTGAAGGGAGTCAAACGAATTCTTGGTGGGGGGTCCAACAGGGGCCTGGGGTGGTGCCCTTTTCGTCTGGTGCTTTCATCAACCCGTGACCTGGGTGAAGCCATCCTTAGGTTTGTCAGAATTTTTGACTTGACTGACTTATCTTGTGGGATTTGAGATACCCAACTCAGTGGGGAGTGGTAGCTCGA
The DNA here is from genome assembly GCA_009831015.1 of Picea engelmannii. Taxonomy (NCBI): domain Eukaryota; kingdom Viridiplantae; phylum Streptophyta; class Pinopsida; order Pinales; family Pinaceae; genus Picea; species Picea engelmannii. The sequence continues at coordinate 995,127 of ML776934.1, read as the reverse complement.
CTTTGCGAGGTGAGCTAGGAGCTAGTTGTTCTCTGGTTTAGTGTGCATGTCCCCTTTGCAACTCGGGGGGATAAGGGGGAAGAAGAGTACACCTAGTGTTGGCTGGGAGGTACCGGTGAAGTCTCATTGGTCGGCAAGCGGGAGCTGGATGAAGCGCGCGGGACAACGACTCAGAGCTGTCACCTTGGGCTTTGGTACACATGCATTTATTTTGAATGGTAGATTATTATTGAACTTGCACTTTCATTTATGTACTTTTAATTGTGTTAAGAAAGTGTTTTACTTAGCATTTTTAACCGAGAACTTAAATTCACCATAGATTTACGCTTGCTTCTTGAATTGATTCCCTTGGAAATCGATCTCTGACTGCTATGACTGTTCTGTTGTTTTATTGATTATTCGAAGAGTTTGAGCTTGATCCTTCATCCTCATCCCTAGATCATCAGTCCATGTCTGATCAGTCAGCCAGGAGCCAAATCGACGATCGTCACTTTGGCGCATAGCGACCTATAGATTCTAATGCCCCTCTTTTCTGTGCGTGGATGATGAGAAAAGGATAGTTTGCCAGCTATCTACCCCTGTTGATTGTTCCTGGTTGAGTGATTTTCTTGCACCTTGTTGTGATTGATTACCTCTGCTATTGTTTAGCCTTTACCTCAACGAACCACTTATTATCCTCTACGTTTTGATCTCTACGTTGATACATTCCCTAGCGAAGTAACTCTATGTTTTTAATACCCTTCCTGGAAATGATTTAAGTCTTTGTTTTTAATGCCTTTCCCAACGAATTTACTGTGTGGTTTTTATACATTTGGTCTGCCTTTTTCTCTACGAATTTTACCTTACGTTTTTACACATCTGGCCTGCGATTTTACCTCTGCACTTTAATATTTTTGGCAAATTTAGCTTGTGTAATTGCCCACTCGAATGACAGTTTATAAATTATTTTGGACTACATTTTTTGGGGTGTAATGGATGGAAATATTACTTGGGATAATTTGCAATATTCACCTTTTAAGAATGCAATCGTTACCCTTATTCATGGTGAATCTTACGCTACAATTTGGTTACTGTTCCATTGACTCGAACCTTGATTCCTTACTCGGTTGAGTGCAATTTTCGAGGCATTTTTTTAACTATTTGGACTGTGATTTTCATTAACAACTCAACAATAGAACTGTGTTTTCTTTAACTATTTTGGACTGTGATTTCATTAACAACTCAGCAATAGAACTACATTTTCTTTAAATATTTTGGACTGCGATTTCATTAACAACTCAACAATAGAACTGTGTTTTCTTTAACTATTTTGGACTGTGATTTCATTAACAAACTCAGTAATAGAACTCAGCAATTGAACTATGTTTTTTTTAAACTAATTTGGACTATGACTTTTATTAACCAACTCGGCAATAGAACTACGATTTTCATTACCAAACTCAGCAATAAAACTGGGATTTTCATTACCCTGTTGAGTGTAATAGAACTCAACAAATTGAATGGTAAAAACAATGAATTAATGGCGATCGCTCCAGTATATTTAGCGTAATTATTATATAAATGTTTCGGTTAAATATAGCGAATTATCATATTGGTTCCCATCTGAAGGATAGTGATGGATAGAAAGGCATAGTATGCCTGTGTTGGTTTATGACAGGTCTGCACTCATTAATGATAGGACTGCGATATTTTCAGTGAATGTGTAGTTACCCAACGAATCTTAGTCAAAGTTTTACAGCGAATTGTTAGTGGGCTCTGTTATTTTATTATGTTGAACTCAGTTTAAAGGACGATGGTTCGATCCCTAGATAGTGTTTATGTCTATCAAATGCCAACGATTAAATTTGGACTGCAATTGTAATTTATTGACTGCAACCATCAGATCCCCCATATCAATGTCCTCCCATTAATTAACGCAGTGATTACACTTTTACTCTGCGAAATTTCCTTTAATTAGACCACAATGATAATTCGACTCAGCTAATAATTAATGGATAGACTGCAAAATAATTTTGATTAGCATTGAATGAAAATTGTTTATAAACAACAAAATAGCATCAAATTTGCATTGAATAGATTTGACATGACATTTAATTATAAATAACAAGATAGCATTAAAATTGCATTGAATAGCGTCAAAATGGAATTTATTTGTAGACCGCAAAACAACATTAAAACAACATTAAAATAACATTGGAATGGAACTTATATATAAACAACGAAATAACATTGAATAGTAGCAAATAGCATTGAAGTATCTCTAATTATAGACATCGATCTCATTAAGGATTATGCCTATTTAGAAAACAATGTCGATTATTTTATAAGCAGCGTGGAGAACTTTTAAAATGTTAAGTAGTTCACTTATTTTAATGGACATTTTATATTCGTTGATAAGCGTATTTGATTTTGTTAAGTGCCATTTTAGTTCACTTTATGATAACATTTATGACCTTAGTAGCTTGGTAACAGCTCAACCTTCGCACTTAGACATCTTTCTTATCAATTAATGGTTGGGTTTTTGGTGGAGTCGGGTAATAACTTGCGCTTTTCCTTTGAGTGTAGTCCTCTTGTATCTTGTCGACTTGTTGCTTGGGGTGTGGGTGTAGTCTTCTTGTTAGTATTTCGGCTCCTAGCATGTTGGATTTATCTTGAGTCCTTGTTCCAGATAGGTTAGGTTGCAACAGGGTTATTGTTGCACCTGTCACCTAGGAATGAGATGATTCCTGATGAAGGGATCATGGCACACCCTATTGGATAGGGGCGAATGATAACTTGGGCAGAGTCTGTGCTTTGCATTGTGGGTGTTGTTGTTCATTAATGGTAAGTTCTTTATTGGTGCTTGGGTTGTAACGCCTTCATGCGTTTGGTTTTGTGTGCCTTAGAGGTTCTATTGACTGGTTTTCGAGACCTTTGTGTCGAGATTGTGATGTTGTCCTTAGCTTGTAGGCATTGCCATGTTGGTGTCGGGAGGGTAGTCATTTCTATATTTGTGATTTACACATGTTTTTCCCAATTGATCGTTGTTCAGTGCATGGAGTCGTTGTTATCTGTGCCCGATCTGCATGTGTGGGTTCGATGTCAGGTTGTGTGTTTTAACTGTTTGTCGTTTTTTCCTTCCTGCCTAAATACAAAAAAAATAAACTTTTCACTTTCTGCTTCACTTGTAGTCGTAAGAATGAGGTCATTATATATGTTATCAAAGCGGGTTCAACCCGCGACTTGGGAACACTATGAATTTCGTTGTTATGATATTTGATTATAATGTTGCTAATTAAGTTGACTTGTATTCGTGTAGGAAATCATGGTTAGAAGATGCCGCAGAGGCAGACGACGGGGTGTTAGGGGAGGAGGTGCGACGCCTCTAGTAGCATCCACGCCTGAGCGGTCTAACCCCCATGGAGACAAACAGGTTGCCGGGCAGGAGCAGATCGCAGTGGGTGATGTGGTTGGGTTGATGAGGTCTTTTCAGCGAATGTCTGGGCACTGATCATCCGTTTTGACAGAGAGGAGGTCAGGGTGCCGAAACCCCCTAAGAGTCCACCATGCCCTCCGGTTGGTACTCGTAGGATCACCGTGAACTCTAGAAGGTCAAATTTCTCGAGTTCTTTGGTGCCCTGAACAGCGCAACCGCCGAGGCATGGTTGGAGAATATGGCGATGTGATTTGCACTTCACGACTATACCTCCAACATGAAAGTCCACATGGAAGTCTTTCAACTGAAGGGGAGCGCTCTTCTATGGTGGAAGACGCTCTTGCCACAATTGAACATGGTTGTCGAAGAGATGTCATGGGAACTGTTCGAGGAACAGTTCCAAGAGAGGAACATATTAGAGGAATTCATTGAGCGTCAGCTCAACAAGTTCAACGCCTTACGACAGGGCGGACGTACGATGCCCGAGTACGAGGCCCACTTTATGGAGTTGCTTCGGTATGCTCCACACCTTAATACCGAGAAACTTAATGTCAACAGGTTCTTATTGGGCCTTAACGTCATCATACGTGCAAAGTTTAGGACTCTGATGCCTTAGACCTTGCATGATGTCGTCCAGAAGGCCCTCATAGTAGAGGAGGAGATTTTTAGCGGGGGACAGAGTAGGACTCTAATGAGACCGGAAAGGCAGGAGTCATCCAATGCACATCAGCATCAGACACCAGTCAGACATACGCCAGGATATCATGGCTTCTAGAGAGAATCCACTTTCACTACACCTCTGCGACCAACGCCTCGGCAGTGGACACCTTATCGGGGACCACATCATCAGCAGCAGCGTCGACAGCAGTAGCAATAGTTTGGGCTTGTTGAGAAGAACAAACCAATATTCCAGGTCAGTCAGTCGTCAGCTTCTATGTCGGATACCAGGAGTACTGGACCGAAGAAGGGGTGTTTGACATGTTGGGAGCCACACTACCAGTGCGACTGCCTAGTGAAGAGGACTAGAGTGTCTGGATCATCCAGATCCACTATCGTGGGAGATTTGGGCAAGGCCCATCCGATTCATGTAGTAGTGAATAACCGTCAGGCAGAGCACTAGTCAACTATGCTCGAGACGTTAGGTACTGTCGCTGACCAGACCCTTAGTATTTTGATAGATCTCGGTGCTACTGAGAGTTTCATTTCTGGTGCAGCGCTAAAAAGGATTAAGGTAAATGCAGTCGAACATGATGAGTTTAGCTTTGTAGAGATGGCTTCGGGAGCCAAATACATGGTTGGATGAAGGGTTACATGATGTACCCTTAACCTGGGAGAGTTTGTCACCAGGGCCAACCTACACGTCACCATATTAGGATCTTATGACGTCGTGATCGGTATGGACTGGTTGGAATCGCATGAGGCGATACTCAACTGTAAGACGAAACAGTTGAGCTTGGTCAATAATGAGGGACAAAGACGTGTGATTGTAGGACGAAACCAAGGATTTTTCCTAAGGTTCATATCTTCCTTGTAACTACGGAAGAGAATGCACAAGGGATGTAATATTTATGCAATCCTTGTGTTAAATGAGAAGGGAGTAGTGAAAAGTCTAGAACACCTTCCTATGGTGAGAGAGTTTGCGGACGTCTTCTGGGAGGAGTTACCTGGGATGCCACCAGAGAAGTTATTGGAGTTTACCATAGACCTAAAACCGAGGACTGAACCAATAGAGATAACGCCTTATCGTATGTCAACCTCGAAGTTACAGGAGTTGAGAATGCAACTGAAGGAGTTGTTGGACCTGGGACTTATACATCCAAGTGTGTCACCATGGGGTGCAACTGTTATTTTCATACGAAAGAAGGATGGGTCATGGAGACTCTGCATTGATTACCGTCAATTGAACAAGGCAATGATCAAGAATCAATATCCATTGCCGAGGATTCATGATCTGTTTGATTAGATGAAGGGTGCTAGGGTGTTTTACAAGATTGACTTGAGATCAAGGTATCACCAGTTACGGATCAAGGAGGATGACGTCCCCAAGACCGCCTTTAAGATGAGGTTTGGACATTACAAGTTTACTATTTTATTGTTTGGACTGACAAACACCCCAGGGGTATTTATGACTTTGATGAACGGGGTGTTCTGCAAGTACTTGGACAAGTTCATCCAAGTATTCATTCATGATATTTTGATTTACTCTCGGACGATGGAGGATCATGACGAGCACTTGCACTTGGTACTACAGTGTCTACGAGATCACAAATTGTATGGTAAATTGTCCAAATGCTCGTTTTATCAATCGAGGATTCACTACTTAGGGCATGTCATCTCCGACGAAGGTATCGTCATGGATCCAACAAAGGTCGAGGCTATTATGGAATGGCCTACGCCGACGAATTTCCTGGAAGTGCATAGCTTCATGGGTTTAGCAGGATACTATTGACGGTTCGTCGAGGGATTTTCAAAGATAGAAAATCCGATCACAGAATTGTAGAATAAGAACAAGAAGTTTGTTTGGACCGAGAAATGCGCAGAATCATTTCAGAGGCTCAAGGAGATATTGACAATGACACCGATACTAAAGGTCCCTGACATGGACACAAACTTCTCTGTATGCAGTGACGCATCCAAGGAAGGCTTAGGCGGAGTCTTGATCCAAGACGGTTGAGTGATCACTTACATCTCAAGGAAACTGAGAAGGTATGAGGAGAACTATGCGACACATGATTTGGAGTTGTTAGCCATTGTATATGCCTTGAAGGTTTGGAGACACTACCTTGTTGGATGAAAATTTGAACTAAAAATGGACCACTGTGGATTACAACACATCTTTACGCAAAGCGACTTGAACGCGCGACAACGACGTTGGTCGAAATTGCTTAGCGAGTATGATTTAGAGATTACTTACATAAAGGGAACAGTGAACCGAGTGGCAGATGCATTGAGTCAAAGACCTCACATCTTTTCGGTGTTTCCTCTTCAGACGAATCTACGTGAAAAGATTCTAACTTTATAGCGTGACGATGACTAGTACAAAGAGGTCAATGATTTTATCGGACTAAAAACAACGATGGTTCCAAGATTTGAAGGATTTACGTTTGACGATGATGGATTATTGAGGTTTAAAAATTGGATTTACATACCACCGAATGACGATTTGAGGATTTTGATCCTAAACGAGGCTCACAAAGGAGTGTACATGGCCCACCTAAGATTCACGAAGATGAGGGTAGACCTTAAACCCTTATTCTTATGGAATGGAATGAAGGCAGACATAGTCAACTATGTGGCCAGATGTCTAGAATGTCAGTAGGTAAAGGTTGAACATAGAAATCCATCAGGATTACTACAACCACATGTTATTCCGGAATCGAAATGGGAGGTTATTTCAATGGATTTCATTGTTGGATTGCCACTGATGACAAGGAGACACAACTCAATTTTCGTGGTAGTCGATACCATGACAAAGAGTGCTCATTTTATTCATGTGCATACAACGTATTAGGCACCTAAAATAGCTAGAGTTTTCATCAGTGAGATTGTGAGGCTGCATGGCATGCCTAAGAGGATTATATCCGATCGAGGATCGGTGTTTACTAGACAATTTTGGAATAGTTTCCAAGAGGCCTTGGGAACCCAAATTAACTTTAGTATGGCGTATCACTCGGAGACTAATGGGAAAACCGAACGAACAAACCAAAACTTGGAAGACATGTTGCGCTTGTAAGTGATGGACCAACAAAAGTGTTGGGAAGAATTCTTTCCACTGGTATAATTCTCTTATAACAACAGTTACCAAGGCACCATTAAGATGGCGCCTTTCGGTTCCTTTATGGGAGACCCTGTCGGATGCCTTTGAGTTGGGATCGGCTTGAGGATAGGGTCCTGGTGGGACCAGAAGCAATCCATGAAATGGAAGATCAAATGCAAACAATAAGACAAAGGATCAAAGAAGCGCAAGATCGACATAAGAGTTATGTCGATGTGCACCGTGTAGACTGTAGTTACGAAGTTGGCGATCGATTCTTCTTGCGGGTAAAACCACATAAGAGTTCGATCAAGTTTGGAAAGGGAGCTAAACTCTATCCTAAGTTCGTGGGACCTTTCGAGATTGTGGAGAGGAAGGGGCCCGTGGACTATCGACTAGCCTTGCCTAATTTTTTGAGGCGTATGCACAATGTTTTTCACATATCTGTTTTATGACATTATATTAGTGATCCTACACATGTTATTGACATGAGTTCCTTGCAGGTATCAGACAAGGGGGCGCTCACAGCTGAGCCGATCTGCATCCTAGATCATCACATTTGATAGCTACGACGTCGAACAATATATCAGGTCAAGGTACAGTGGGACAAATATAGTCTGCACTCGACGACCTGGGAGGACGCATATGATATGTGCCAACAGTTTCCATTTTTGTTTGATAGATAGACTTATGACACTGTGATGCACATTATTTCAGCACTTATATATTGTGAAACTTCGGGACAAATTTTAGACCAAGAGGGGGTGTATGTAACATCCCGCTCTTGCTGGCACTGAGCGAACTTATTCTTTGAGGACACTTGCTTGCAAGTGATCCAGATTATTATACTATTGGGCATTTGATTATGATTATGAGGCATTATGGATATGATGACCTGTTATTTTTCTGTATTGATATAGATAGGTGCTATTGACTCAGTTCTCCTGAGTGTGTAGGATTTTGGACCTCGAGGATGCAGAGGCATCGATGAAACCCTTGGACTCTAGATCGAGTCAGGGAGTGGACTATTGGGGTTTGATTGGTTTATATATGGCATATGTGCATTTGATTAGATGTTATGATTATGGATTTTATTTCTGACATGATTCGTTGATGATGCAGGCTGACGATAGCTTGTCGACCAGACTCACATGTGGAGTAGAGGGGTCACACATGACTACTAGAGATGTTGAGGGAGAGGTGTGGGCAATAGCCCTGCCACAACCTACTAGCACTCCCGCTGTGGCTCGAACTATAGGTTAACAATTACCTAGTTTGAGAAGACCCACGATGTCGTGAGGGAAGACTGCGACAATCGTTCATGATGATTCTAAGGGGCGCACAATAAGGTAGGGGCCTTATTCCTTAGAGGCACTTAGTCTCCCACAAGATCACCTGACGGAGTATTGACTCTAGGGGTTTTTCATGTCTACCAAGTTAGTCAAGAGGTGAGTGGTACCCTTGGAGCACTTAGTGTGTCCTAAAGGGCATGTCGCGCAAGGGAAACAAAATGAGGCGAGTGGAACTCTTGGAGAACCTAGTGCGTCTTGAAGGGCATGTCGTGTTGTTAACTAAAAAATGAATAAACCTAGATGGCCTTAGAATGAATAATGTGATAAGAAAGATTTAAAAATAATTTCCCTAATAAAATTCCGCCCACCCTAGGATAATAAAATCTAGGTCTAAGTGATACTTGTGGTAAAAAAAAGAAAAAAATTATACAAATAATACTAATAATCATCATTAAACATGTGACGAGAAGGGGGCAAGCAATTCAATTAATTTATAAAAATCAAATTACTTTGCGGGATTGAATTTTTGAAAAAGGAATAATTGTTTTGTTACATATGCTAATTAAAAAATAAAAAATAATTATTAATTAAAAAGGCAAAGGGGAAAAGGTAATTTTCTACACGTGCTAATTTGAGTTTTAGATAAAATGGGAAAAGAGGGAAACTTAAAAGAATTATGAAACTAAGGGAAAAGGAGAAACATAAAGAAAAAGGGAAACATAAGGAAAAAAAAGAATGACCAACTTAGTAAGGAACCTTGCCTTTAAGAACTTTCTAAATTGAATTCAACTAGGAATTTAGTAAGGGCGTAAGTCATTAAAATGTGTAAGGGAATACGAGGACACCTAGGAGCGATTCTAGGAATGCTTTTAGGTGGGTGAGGGAAATAGGAGTAATTAAATAATTAATGAAATTAATTTATCGTGCAACGAAGGGGATGGGTGACACGTGTACGGGGAGGATTTTTCTGAATTAAATTATTGAACAATAAATTAAAAGGGAAATTGGGGAATGAATCACTTAGAAACTCTATATAAAGGAGGGAGGAGGAGGAGGAGGAGGATGGATCTCTTCCTTTATGTGTAACATTATGCTACATAATTTTTGACTTAACTGACATATCTTGTGGGAGTTGGGATACCCAGCTCGGTGGGGAATGGTAGTCTGGCCTTGCGAGGCGAGTTGGGAGCTAGTTTTTCTTTGGTTTAGTGTGCATGGCCCCTTTGCATATCGGGGGGCTAAGGGGGAAGAAGAGTACCCCTAGCGTTCATTGGGAGGTACCGGTGAAGTCTCATCGGTCGACAAGCGGGAGCTGGACGGAGCGCGTGAGACAATGACTTGGAGATATCACCTTGGGCTACGGTACACACACATTTATTTTGAATGGTAGATTAATATTGAAATTGCGCTTTCATTTCTGTACTTAGAATTTTTAACCGAGAACTTAAATGCACCATAGCTCTACGCTTGCTACTTGAATTGATTCCCTTAGCAATCGATCCCTGACTACTATGACTGTTCTATTGTTTTATTAATTATTTGAAGAGTTTGATCTTTCTCCTTCATCCTCATCCCTAGATCATCAGTCCACGCCTGAGCAGTTGGCCAAGAGCCAAATCGATGGTTGTCACTTCGGTGCATAGCGACCTATAGATTCTAATGCCCTGCTTTTTTGTGCGTGGATGATGAGTGAATGATAGTTTGCCCAGTTGTCTACCCCCGTTGATTGTTCCTGGTTGAGTGATTGTCTTGCGCCTTGTTGCAATTAATTACCTCTACTATTGTTTAACCTTTCCCTCAACAAACCGCTTATTATCCTCTACATTTTGATCTATGTGTTGATGCGTTCCCTGGCGAAGTAACTCTGCGTTTTTAATACCCTTCCTGGCAATGATTTAAGTCTACATTTTTAATGCTTTTCCCGACGAATTTACTATGTGGTTTCTATACATCTGGTCTACCTTTTTCTTTGCGAATTTTACCTTACGTTTTTACACCTCTGGCCTACGATTTTACCTTTGCACTTTAATATTTTTTACGAATTTAGCTTGCGTAATTTCCCACTCGAATGACAGTTTATAAATTAGTTTGGACTACGGTTTTTGGGGTGTAATGGCTGGAAATATTACTTGGGATACTCTGCAATATTCACCTTTTAAGACTGTAATCGTTACCCTTATTCATGGTGAATCTTACGTTGCAATTTGGTTACTGTTCCATTGAATTGAACCTTGATCGCTTACCCGGTTGAGTGCAATTTTCGAGGCATTTTTTTAAACTATTTTGACTATGATTTTCATTAACAACACAGCAATAGAATTGTGTTTTCTTTAACTATTTTGGATTGCAATTTCATTAACAACTCAACAATAGAAATTCTTTTTCTTTAACTATTTTGGACTACGATTTCATTAACAACTCAGCAATAGAACGACATTTTCTTTAACTATTTTGGATTGCAATTTCATTAACAAACTCAGTAATAGAACTCAGCAATACAACTGCGTTTTTTTTTAACTAATTTGGACTGCGACTTTTAATAACCAACTCAGCAATAGAACTATGATTTTCATTACCAAACTCAACAATAGAACTGTGACTTTCATTACCCTATTGAGTGAAATAGAACTCAACAAATTGAATTGTAAAAACAACGAATTAATGGTGGTCACTCTAGTTTATTTAGCATAATTATTATATAAATGTTTTAGTTAAATACATCGAATTATAATATTGGTTCCCGTCTAAAGGATAGCGATGGATAGCAAGGCATAGTATGCCTGTGTTGGTTTATGACATGTCTGCATTCATTAATGATAAGAATGTGAGCTTTTCAGTGAATGTGTAGTTACCCAACGAATCTTAGTTAAGATTTTACAATGAATTGTTAGTGGGATCTGTTATTTTATTGTGTTGACCTCATTTTAAAGGACGGTGATTCGATCCCTAGATAGTGTTTATGTCTATCAAACGCCAATGATAAAATTTGGACTTCGATTGTAATTTATTGACTGCAACCATCAGATCCCCCAACTCGGCGTCCTCCCATTAATTAACGCATCGATTACTCTTTTTCTCTGCGAAATTTCCTTTAATTAGACCACAATGATAATTCGATTCAGATAATAATTAATGGATAGACCGCAAAATAGTTTTGATTAGCATTGAATGAAAATTGTTTATAAACAACAAAATAACATCAAATTTGCATTGAATAGCTTTGACATGACATTTAATTATAAACAACAAGATAGAATTAAAATTTCATTGAATAATATCGAAATGACATTTATTTATAGACCGCAAAACAACATTAAAATAACATTGAAATGGCACTTATATATAGACAACGAAATAATATCGAATAACAACAAATAACATTGAAGTAGCACTAATTATAGACATCGATCTCATTAAGGATTAGCCCTATTTAGACAACAATGTCGATTATTTTATAAGCAGTGTGGAGCACCTTTAAAATGTTAAGTAGTTCACTTATTTTAATGGACAATTTATATTTGTTGATAAGCGTATTTGATTTTGTTAAGTGCCCAATTGTTCGCTTTATGATAACATTTATGACCTTAGTAGCTTGGTAATAACTCAACCTTCGCACTTAGACATATTTGTTATCAGTTAATGTTTGGGTTGTTGGCAGAGTTGGGTAATATCTTGTGTTTTTCCTTTGAGTGTAGTCCTCTTGTGTCTTGTCGACCTATTGCTTGAGGTGTGGGTGTAGTCTTCTTGTCAGTATTTCGGGTCTTAGAGAATTGGATTTATCTTGAGTCCTTGGTCCAAATAGGTTAGGTTGCACCAAGGTTATTGTCACACCTGTCACTTGGGGATAGCATGATTCCTGATGAGGCGATCATGGTACAACCTATTGGATAGGGGCAAATGATAACTTGGTCAGAGTATGTGCTTCCCGTTGTGGGTGTTGTTGTTCGTTGTAAGTTCTTTATTGGTACTTGGCTTGTAATGCCTTCATGTGTTTGGTTTTGCGTGCCTTATAGGTTCTAGTGACTGGTCATCGAGACCTTTGTGTCCTTACCTTGTAGGCATTTTCATGTTGGTGTCGGGCGGGTAGTCGTTTCTATATTTGTGATTTACGCATGTTTTGCCCAGTTTATCATTGTTCAGTGTGAGGAGTTGTTGTTATCTATGCCTGATCTGCGCATGTGGGTTTGACGTCAGGTTTTGTGGTTTAACTATTTTTCGTCGTTGCCTTCCTGCCTAAA
>ML776934.1:909545-982413 GCA_009831015.1 Picea engelmannii | reverse complement strand
TTGCACTTTTTTCTTCGCCGGTAGTTGTAACGACGAGGTCGTTATAACACTGCACATGGAATATTTTTTCAAAACATGAAGGGACACAAGTTATTCTCATGATTTGATTCAAATATACCAGGTGAAGTACTTTGGTGAGATCCCTCTACACATTTAAGACTATCACCAAAAAAAGAAGAGGGATTGGTTTAAAATTCGAGAACCAAGACTAGAACTAGTTCTCAGTCGATTCCCAACAATCCATTGAATTCAGTTGTTGGTAGCATGTGGGTTGGTTGTATCCCTGGATGATGAATATAACTTTGGCACAATGTAATTTTTTTAGCATTCTCAATATCGTTTGGAAAACAAAACCATTGGCATATATTTTGACACATTGGTATTTCGGGTTTTCTGGTTCCCTCCACGATCATTAAAGTTTTTTTAAACAAGCAAGACTTTCCTTCTCGATGTTGAAGATCATGGAGACGAAGGAATGAAAAGAATCAATGACACATTCACAAGAAAAATGAGTTTGATATTTAAATGTATTGAATGGAAGAATTATTAGAGTTATTGAATACTCTAATACACTTTTATGTGGACAATATGGTAACAACTGACAAAGAAACCTTGCAATCTGTTCTATCTTGCTTGCAAGTTTCGCAAATCCAAATTAAAATTGGTTCAAACTTAAACTTGGATTCTTCATGATGCACTTGAGTGAAATAATATTTGACATTATACTAATTCTTGTTTAGAACAACCCTCTTTTCAAAGAAGATGATGACAATAATTCATATCAATAGACAAGGTAGAAGCAACTTAGTGAGCCACCTTAAGATATAAGTGTGGATGAAGTTCAACTTTCTCTTTCCAATCCAATCATCAAACCTTGGAAAGAAATTAGGAACAACAAGCACATAATAGGTATCAAATATGAAAATAAAGTCACCTTTTATATTCTTGATTATACAAAGCCAATCCAGTTTCAAAGTGTTGGATTTCTTCGAGAAAGTTCGTATTCACCTGCTCTAGTTCAAAAGAAGATTCTGAAATGACAACATTGTCATTGCGTCAGTCGCATGGAAGATCAGTGTTTTTATGTTCATCCTTGTGATCATTGTGGAAAGCATAATCATCCCTCATACATATGTTCCAAACGCAAGAAATATACAAGAGTACAGAACCATTATGGGTGGATCACTTCTTGGAAATTGTCATCAATAGTCAAGAAGATATATCTGTCATAATAACATTCATTCTCGAGTATTGACACATCTTGTAGTGGAAATATTTCCATCCTCTCACCTTGCACCTGAAATGGGGGGATACTATCAATGATTGAGAGTTAGGCTCCAAGTTTGAAATTCCTATCAATCGAGCAATAACAAGCGAGTGTGATTTGGTTTGTGGTCATCCCAAAACCACTATATTTGTTTGTTGTTTTCCTTAAACCACCATTTATTAGAAGACTTGCAACTTTTTCTATACAATGGTCTGTGGTTTTCCTTAAACCTGCACTTAGTAGAATACTTACAGGTTCTTCTAGAGAACAATTTATGGTCATATTTAAACTAGCATTTGAGAGCACTTCTAATTAGTAGAAGACATCAAATTCTAGCTTCTAGCTAACTTAGAAAATGTTTCGGGAAACATTGAGCCCTAGAGCCAAGTTCTAGAGTTTGTGGTCATCCGTAAACCAACAGATTGGTTTTAGTTCTTCCTTAAACCACCACCAACATTTAGTAGAAGACATCAACTTTTGCTATCCATTTGGTTTGTGGTCATCCCAAAACCACCAAATTCAAATAGCACATTGCATTTGTCCACTTCCATATTTCATCTATCTTCTTTGAATCACATACACCTCTTCAAATTAAGTGGGGGAATGTTGGAAACCTAATCCATTAGGGTTACTAACTTGACAGAATGTGAATATTCAAATTATAGAATGGTCATCTAACGAGTCTAAGAGATGTCTTGGAAGATGAATCCAAACGTCAAACATCAATGTATTTATAGATGTATCATATCAATCAATAAAACATAACTCATTCTTATTTATATTCGACTCATGCTTATCTATATTCATGCATTCCAACACTAATTAAAAATTATAGATAAGAAAATCATGACACAACATAATATACTCTAATTTTCAATACCAATGTTAAAATTTGCTTTGAATTTTTTCATTCAAATGTTAATCACGAAACAATGGGTTATCCATTACAATTATGATATTCCTTGAGCTCCATAAATATTAGGATTTGAATTTAAAGGTCATGTTGATATCACCTTTCAAAAAAATAGGATTTTGTCTTATGATGATGATGATTAACATCTAATGAGATCATAATTGGTCTATCGGACCTGTTATCGCACAAGTTGTAGGTTGGTAAAATCTTGACCCAAACCATATAATGGAGACAACTAAGAGAGAACCTACCCACTGTCACCTTAGATAGGTGTTCCCGTCACTTCAGAGGTGAAGTGATTACCTCAAGGGGGGAATCTCGATCAACCTAGGGGGAAATGGGATGGAAAGTGTGATGTATGAATGAATTCCCCTATAGGTCAAGTTTCTGTGTGTGGAGAAGGGCTTGAGTAAGGTCTTCATGGTAGCCAAGGGTTTCCAAGAAGTAGTAAACCTTGCAAATGTTTATTTTACCTTCCCGAGACACAACGAAAACAAAAATACAAGCCCAAGTATATGATGGAAAAACAAGTTAATTTTGATGTCCCTAATTGCAGTAGTTAGTAACATTATATATCAGCAATGAAATGGCACAATTAGCTACTTAAACAAGTTCTGTAAAGCAAGTAAATGATGCAAGAGATAAACTAGTAAAACACTAGTGAAATTCAAGATTAAAGGAGAAAGATACTAGCACAAAGGGTAAGGCTATAGTAAACACTTCCTACAAAGATAATAATCATCCTTATGTCTGTAAAAAAAAAATTATTACAGAAAAAGATTCAATCATTAAAACTTTCCAAAAAACTACCAAAAGATGCACTATGATCACTAGATTATGTGAGAAAAATCTTAGCAAATTTTAGCAGTTGAATTGAGAGTTATTAGATAGAGTTTGATTAGGGTTTCTGCAACCCTAATCGCTGAAGATGAAATTTTATTATAGAAGCAAGGAATACCCCTTTAGAGGGGATGCACTAGTGGCTAAGAGATGCTCTAGGCATAAGGAACAAAACCTAATTAAATTGCAGAAAGTTGAAATAACAAAAATTCATGTTTCCCAATGCACTATTTTATTTCTCCAATTCAAAAAAGTAAACGATTAATGCCTTGAATATTGGGTTATGGAGTCAAAGAGTGAGTTAACTATACTACTTCCTTGGGGGTGTAAACCCTCTTACTCCCCAAGGAAAGTAAAGCTAACTAGAAACGTGTTAGAAGGGTGTAAACCAAAATTGATGAGCTTAGTGGGGTTGTATGCACTTATACTCCCCAAGAAGTTCAACTAGTTAACCTTGCAACTAAGAAAAAGAGACAATAACAAGATGAAAACCTTCAACTAAAGAAAGAATCAACAAGATAAACTTCTACTTTACCAAGAGTTATCCACCATTATGAAAGATAAATGCTCCATAGGAGGTAGCACACCACTTCATTCCACCAATAGAAAACTAAACCATGACAAATGAAAAAGAGAGAGAAAATTCCCAATGGTAGCGAAAATTTCATCCAAGTACTTCTCCAAATGGGAGAGTTATGTTATGAAATGAGATTCACATAATATCGATTTATACAAAATGTCTAACACATAGTTTATCCACTTAATTTTAGGATAAAACAAAAGATAGGGGTCAACAACCCTAATCTTACCCCTTTACACAAATAATATTAAATAATTCACTTTTTCACATTAGAAACCCTAAAAGTAAGATAACATCACCCATTTAGGGCAACTTTTTGGCATATGTGACAAGTCATTGAGGTTGGGGATGGAACGTTTGGCATCCAAAGGCCCTCTCTTCATGCGCTATGGCCGTCTCCCTCAAGTTAATGTGCTATATTCATAAATTGATTCCAAGTGCCAATGAGCATATCTATCACCACCAAACCCTAACCCCTTTGTGACGTCAAACCTCAAGAAAGTGACATTTTTCCCTCTTCAAGCAAAATTTTTAGGTGGTAGGGTCTAGGTTAGGTCCTCCATGATTCCATGAAGCCTCCAAAGGCATGTCTTTATGATCTACTGTGCAGGCCCATAGAATCCCATTTGTGGGGTTATTGCCCCATGGAAGCCCAAGCTAGGCTTGTTCTCCCAAAACTGGCCACCAAGCAGGGTCCTGCAAAATAAAAGGGTATTCCCTCCAAATATCTCAAGTCAAATATATCATGACAAGTGTAAACCACATCTAATAAGCAAGGCACCTAAACATGCACATCAAAAATACCTCATCAAATTAAACAAATGCTCCAAGACCCTATACAATTGACCAAGTTTAGGTATGGGCGGGGTCTCATAAATGTCCTATTGGGTAGACCAAAACCCTCGAGTAGGGGATTCTCCCAAGGTTGGCCTTTCAAGGTTATGTATTGGATGATGAGGTGGAAGGGGCTTAGAATTCATAGGTCAATGAGTTTCATGACATATAAGGGTTGCACCTTCTTCCTCAATGCAACCTTTTTCCAAGCCTATTTATTGTCTTTTGTTCTTTTAGGATGTTTCTAGGTTGAAGCCAATGTGGGGATTTTACCCAAGCATGAAAAAATGTGCCCACCTTGACTCTACCCTGGTCACATCATGCTTCCCCAAGTTGGAAACTTGTGTGGGGCTTCTATCTAAGCAATAAAAAAAAATACCCACACATGGTCTTCCCTGGTTGGCATTTTTTTATTAGTCATTCTTTTACGGGTCCCATTATTTTTTTTATGAGATACTTTTCATTGTCCTTGGCATACCTGGGTGAGAATATATAAGTTTATTCTGTTAGGCTCATACATTTTTCCAGCAACCATCCCTCTGGGCCTCCAACCCTTTCTTCCCATGAAATGAGGTACATTCCCTTCTTGGGTCACTAAAGTCAAAGGGCCTAGAAGAGGGAAATATGAAGGGAACATAATGAGTGGAAAGTGGTAAGTATGGTCAGGAATGGTACGATAACCCCTCAAGGGATCCCCATTTGAAAACCTTCTCCAAAGGTTGGCTACTTACTAGGAAATCTATGACACTCACCAAGGTGAAATAGGATCGAACACATAATGTCCAAGAAGGCATTCTATAATCAAAAGAAAATTAAATAGAACATGTTTAAATGCCTCAAATATTAGGGTGATTACCTACCACAATACCTAACCTCTACCGCATGGAGAAAGACCCATCTGCCTTCCAGAAGCCAACTGGTGTGGTGGATATGCTAACAAATGGATCAAAATGTGGTGATAGAGAGACTTATGTATGTGCAAGTGGACACTTTTAATCATGTGGTATCTCAACACTCCATATCTGCAACCTAAGGGCCTTAAGATATCATCGCCTTAGTTATCCCACAAAATGGGGATAACAAGGCCTTAAGAAAGGTAAGGTATTACTTGGATTTATTTAAAATTTTATTTATTTATTCAAAAAGAATTCAGAGAGTGTTCCAATCTTACTATAGCTTTGATGAATTAGTGATATCGATTCGATCATATATAATTTTTCATCTATATCAATACTTTTTGGGTGGAAAAATTAGAGGAATCAACTTCCAAGGCCATTTCAGCGGCTGGTCCAAATTTGGAAATTTGGGTCCAAAAACCCATTTGAAATTTTCTAGATCCATTTTTAGGAATCAAATGAGATTTTTTTGGTCCAAAAGTTACTACAGTGGAATACTATATATTCTACACATCGATAAATTTGCAACAGTGCAAATCGTTCATCAATTGGAGTTCGTATGAGAAAGTTATGCCTCCCGCAAGTTGACCTACCATATTGATCACCATGGTGCGAGTGTATGCCAGGTCAACCTGCATTACTTAGACATGTGGGGATACCTATGTAGTCTATTCTCTAAAAAAATTCTTGATCCAAGTAGATATCGATGGCTACCCACCTATTCCATTGGCTCAAAGCACAATTTTCCATTTTGGCTGTTTTTCTACACTTTTTTGAGTCCTAAACTTTCGGGGTTGTTTTGAGGCCCTAAACAACGTTTTCTAGGCGTGACAACTTTCAGGAAATAGCCTAAGGAATGTTTTGGGTCGAATAGAATGTATACTTCTCAGATATACCTTTCCAACGAGATATTGATCATGCCAAATGAAGTTCATATGCAAACATTATGAACTCGGGAAGTTGGCGTACCAACTAACCCTATCGAGGCCCACAAACCTTTTGGCGTTTCATCTTCTAGGGTTAGGTTTTTGGATGTTTAGGGTTTCCTCATTGATTCTTTATGATAAAAAGGCCTTTCTGCCTCATTGTAATGTGCTCTGGTGAATGCATGTATCCATCACATCTCTTCTCAGAGATCAACTACCACCATTCAAGCGAGTTTGTCTCATTCTGCATTTTTTCATAGTTCAACACATTTCACTTATTAATAGAAGTCAAGTTTCGTTGTATATCTATGTTTTTTGTTATAACTATGTATTTCAATTTGTTCCATTTATAAATCTAGATCAGTGGTATCATAGTGGTCTCATCTTTATATGTTTCTCTGTGCATGTCCCTAATGAGGTCAGGGTATAGAGAGTTGGGACTTGAACTATTTCAGCGTTTGCAAGACTTTCCTTGCCGACTCCAACGACCTCCAATGGTGGAAGAAAAGAGATATGATGGAGCAGGAGATCCTATTAATTTTTTTATGGAGAAAGGCGTCACATGACAAAGGAACGAGGTGATGGATAATTTTTCCCAGATCCTTCGATTATTACCAACAACGGGTGAATCTTCGTCAAGAGTTCACTTTGGAGCCACCTCCCCCTTCAAGGTACAAGTTATTTTTTATATTCTTATATTTGAAGGTCAGATAGAAGTAGATTCTCTAGATAAATGGTTGAATATCCTCGAAGGGTATTTTTCTGTCCATAATTTTTTCGATAGAGAAAATATCACCTTTACGCTCCTTAAGGTTGTCCCCATGTCAAGGATTGGTGGGAGACTTACAGTGAGAAAAAAGCCATGGAGGAATCCATAATGTTTTTAGTCATACTAACTTGGGTTTCTTTTAGGGATGATATTAAGGAACAATATTACCATGTTGGAAGCTACTATGACCAGTACACAAAGTGGACCACACTGCGACAAGAAAGGGACCAAACAATGTTAGAGTTCACAAATGTCTTCCATACCTTTTGCACCAAGATGGATATCCAAGAATCTAAATGACACTTGGTGCTCAAGTACCACAGAGGTCTGCATCAATACATTCAAACAAAAATGAAGTTTTTGGAAATCTCATCACTGGGTGCAACTTATCGATATGTTGTCAAAATCGAGCAGAAATTTAAACAGAAGAAGAAAGAGTTTGGATCTATGAATTCCTCACAGCAGAAGTAGGGAAAAGGCAACCCCAACTTGTAGAATAAAGAATAGAGTAAGGATGGGTCACCACAAGACAACCAATCCAAGTTGCAAACAAAGAAGGGTAATGGGAATATGAAGCAAATCACTGGAAAGTGGTGTGAATTCCATAAAATCCACTGGCATAACACCGATGAATGTCGCTCAAAGAAGTCGTTGGTGTTCAAGGTAAAATCCTCATAGTAAAATGCAGGTTCCGACTCAGAATCATAACTAAACAAGGGGAAGTGGTGTTAGGTATGTGTTATATTCTTTGCATTGGAAAACATGTCACATATTTTAGGTGGTTTTTCGGCACATGGTTTCTTTGTCGATGGTTTTCTATTTCCGGTTAAGGAATTAGGGTTGTTGACTAATCCAGGTCATTGGGTTAGGGTTTTGGATGCCGCTGGATCCTATATGTATATTGTATTGTAAATAGTGTATCACTATGAATGAATACATAATATGTTGGTTTTCCCGGTTTGGGTTTCCAAGGGAAAAGTATTTGTGTAATGTTTGTATTTTCCATTCTATCTTTTATGTTCTTTTACTGAATATTTTTTTGTAGTAGATATTGTACAAGGTTAAAATATACATTTGGTATGAGAGATTTGTTGGCTTCAGGGGGATGCCTTTGTGGTCAAGGGTTTGGCTCAGGACTGTGATAATCCTTGTTACAGTGGGAGATCAGTGGTATTGATTTTTCAGGTGAAAATAAATGGCAAGGAATTTGAAGATGGAGATCAAGAAGTTTAATGGGAAACGTTTCGAGTTGTGGAAAATCAAAATGGAAGATATGTTGGTGGACAGACATCAGTGGATCGCGGTAGATTCAGGTATTGCACCTACAGGAACTTCAGCAGATGACTAGAAAAAGTTGGATCGGAAGGAAAAGAGCACAATCTGACTGTGTCTCTCTGATTTAATATTACTAAATGTGTCAGAGGAAGCTACAACCAAGGATTTATGGGAAAATTTGGGGAAGTTGTATCAGTCTAAGTCCCTAGTAAATAAACTATTCCTGAGAAAGAAGTTGTATAACCTGAGGATGAGAGATGGAGACTCAGTGGAAGAGCATTTGAACGCCTTCAATACTGTGGTAAGTTAGTTAGTATCTATTGAGATTAAAATTTCAGATGAATATAAATGTATTAGTTTACTGTGTTCTTTACCAGAATCGTGGGATAGTCTGGTTGTGGCCATAGGTAGTAATACAACTGCCTTGAAGTTTGATGAAGTTGTCTCATCCTTGTTGTTAGAGGAGATGAGATAGAAGAATATGGAAGGACAGAGCACAGACGCATTATTTGGAAGAGGATGATCCAAGGAAAGAAATAGATCTAACTTCTCAAGTGGGAGATCTAAGTCTAAGGGTAGATCTAAATCTCCTGGAAAGTTTGTAAGGGTATGTTGGAGATGTGTAAAAGAAGGGCACTACAAGAAGCAGTGTAGATCCAAAGTTGAGAAAAATAAGGGATCTGAAGAATCTCATTCTACAGGAAAAAAGACCCCCAAGGAAAAATGAGGGGATGTGTACTTGTCTTATTCAAGAACACATGCAGATCACGAGGCATGGTTGGTTGAATCTGGTGCATCCTTTCACATGACTCCCCATAGGGATTGGTTCTGCGAATATGAAAGGTATGATGGAGGTAATGTTTTCTTAGGTGATTATTCGACAACCAAAATCATAGGACAAGGAAAATTCATGTTGAGGCTCACATATGGAAGGATTAGAACACTTCATGGTGTTCTGCACATCCCAGGTTTGGCCAGAAATTTGATTTCTGTAAGAAAAATGGACGATACAGGGGTAAAAACAATATTTGAAAAGGAAACCTGCAGGATGGTTCGAGGAGCAATGGTGTTGTTGAAGGGAGTTTGATTTGGAACTCTATATAAGATGCAATGAATAACTATTAGTAATGGGTGTAATAGTTCCATTTTTCCCGATATTGGAGTTGAAGAAGAAAGAACTCCTACAGTCTCTAGAGAAAAGGTTAGGTTGTGGCATCAAAGACTGGGGCATATCGGAGAGAAGGGTCTTTGACTATTACATGGTAAAGGTATGGTTGAAGGTATGTCTAACTTCTCTTTGGATTTTGATTTCTGTGAACATTGTCTATATGGGAAGAAGAATCGGGTAAGATTCCCCTCTGGTGCAACGAGGAAAGAAGGAATTTTACAGCTAGTTCAAAGTGATGTTTTTGGACCTGTGTCGGTCCCATCATTGGGTAAATCTGTGTACTATGTCTCATTTATAGATGAATTCTCAAGGAATACTTGGATATATTTCCTCAGGAAGAAATATGAAGTCTTTGACAGGTTTAAAGAGTTTAAGGCTCTTGTTGAGAATCAAACAGAGAAAATAATTAAGGTGTTGAGGACAGATAATGGCAAAGAGTTATGTGGGAATGAATTTGAAAAATTCTGTAAGAAGTGCGGTATAGAAAGGCAGAAGAATACTCCATATACACCTCAGCAGAATGGATTTATAGAAAGGATGAACATGACGCTGATGGAAAAAGCAAGGTGGATGCTTAGTGGTGCCGGGTTAGGGCAAGAATTTTCGGCAGAGGTAGTGGGTACTGCATGTTACCTGGTCAACAAATCAACCTCATCAACATTGGATGCCAAGAATCCACAAGAGGTATGGACTGGTAAGGAACTTTCTCTCACACATCTCAAGGTATTTGGTTGTGATGCATATGTTCATGTTCCAAAGGAAAACAAGAGTAAGCTAGATAAGAAGGCTGAAAAGTGTATCTTTATTGGATATAAATATGGCCTCAAAGGTTATAAGCTTTGGAACCCAGAAACTAAGAAGGTAGTGTATAACCGAGATGTGGTATTTATAGAAATGAAGGATGATGTTAAACAGGAAGTCCTACCAAGTAAGGAAGAACCAAAGAAAATAGAGTTTGATTGAAAAGATGATGAGTCAGACTCTATAGAAGAACATGAATAAGAAGAAGAAGATACTCATACTCCAGTATTGAGGAGATCAGTTCGAGAAAGAAGGCTACCGGAAAGGTATACTCCATCTGATTTCCATTCAAATTTTTCTTTGTCTATTACTGAGGATGATCTTAGAACTGTCAGGGAGGCAGTGGATTCAAAGGATGCAAATCTCTGGAAAAGGGCCATGGACAAAGAAATGGCATCTTTGGATAAGAATAAGGCTTGGGATCTAGTGGATTTGCCAACTGGAAGAAATCCCATTGGCAACAAATGGGTATTTAAAAAGAGGTTGAATGCAGAAGGAAAAGTGGAGAAATACAAAGCTTGGTTAGTAGCAAAGGGTTATTCCCAGGTTGAGGGAATTGATTTTGGTGAGATTTTTTCTCATGTTTCCAAGTTAACCTCCATAAGATTTATGTTATCTATTGATACTGCATTTGATTTTGAAATAGAACAAATGGATGTGAAGAAATCATTCCTACATGGGGATTTGGAAGAAGAAATCTATATGAAGCAACCATAAGGTTATGCTGTGAAGGGAAAGAAGGAGCTGGTATGCAAGATGAAAAAGTCCCTGTATGGTTTAAAACAATCACCAAGGATGTGGTATCAAAAAATTGATACTTATATGTTGGGACTTGGCTTCACAAGAAGCAAAGAGGATCACTGTGTGTATTTTAAATTAATTGGTGATCATTTGATTTATTTGGTCTTGTATGCGGATGACATGTTGCTGATAGGAAACATCAAGGATATTATCCAGGATGTGAAAATTTAGTTGTCCTCTAAATTTAACATGAAGGATCTCGGTGCTTCAAATTTCGTTTTGGGAATGGAAATTAAAAGAGATCGGAAAAGGAGGAAATTCTGGTTAAATCAGAGAAAATATGTCGAGACAATATTGCAGAGGTTTAATATGCAGGAATGTAAACTGGTCAAGGTTCCTATTCCTGTTGGTGTAAAGTTATCTACGGATCAGTGTCCCAAGATACATGAAGAAGGGGAGGACATGTCTCATGGTCCATATGTGAGTGTAGTTGGCAGTTTGATGTATGCAATGGTTTGTACTAGATCGAACATTGCACATGCAGTGGGAGTTTTGAGCAGGTATATGTCAAAACTAGGGAAAGAGAATTGGACAATAGTAAAAAGGGTTTTCAGGTATTTGTGTGGCACTGCTAGCTATGGATTGTGCTACGAAGGAAGACCGGGATTGGACAGAGTGGTGGATATACATGGCTTTGTGGATGTAGATTGGGCTGGAGATCTGGATCGTAGGAGATCTACAAGTGGGTATGTGTTTAACCTGTTTGGAGGAGCAATAAGTTGGATGAGCAAAAGACAGGCTATAGTGTCACTTTCAACTACAGAAGTTGAATACATGGTAGTCTTGCATGAAAGTAAGGAAGCAATATGGTTACAAAGATTGTGTTTGGGTATTGGGTTGGTACAACAAGTTGTAAGTATAGATTGTGGTAGTCAGAGTGTAAATTTTATGGCGAAGAACCCAACTCATCATTCAAAGACAAAGTATATTGATATTCAATATCACTTTGTGAGAGACATGGTTGAAGAAAAGAAAGTATTGTTGATAAAGGTGGATACTTTGAAGAATATTGCAGATTCATTAACAAAATCTGTGAGCATTGAGAAGTTCTCTTGGTGTAGAGGATCCATGGGCATTGTTGCCCTGGATTGTTGACTATGTAACCATGTAACCCCCTATATGCAAAGAAAACAACAAGTGGGAGAATTTTGGGTATGTGTTATATTCTTTGGGGGGGGGGTGCGTATGCCCCCGAGAAATTTTTTTCTGCCTCGGAAAACATGTCACATATTTTAGGTGGTTTTTCGGCACATTGTTTATTTGCCGATGGTTTTCTATTTCCAGTTAAGGAATTAGGATTGTTGACTAATACAAGTCATTGGGTTAGGGTTTTGGATGTAGTTGGATCCTATATGTATATTATATTGTAAACCGTGTATCACTATGAATGAATATAGAATATGTTGGTTTTCCCAGTTTGGGTTTCCAAGGGAAAAATATCTATGTAATGTTTGTATTTTCCATTCTATCTTTTCTGTTCTTTTACTGAATATTTTTTTGCAGTAGATATTGTACAAGGTTAAAATATAAAAGTGGATCATTGATGTGGAACCCAGTGCCACCACCACTACCACCAAGGCCCAACAAAGTGGACCCAAAGAACCAGAGGAAGGTGAGCGCCTTTTCCACTCGCATATGTGGGTGAAGGGTGATCCACTGCACTTCATTGTCGACATCGGAAGTCAAAAGAACCTCATCTTAGTAGAGGTTTCCAGGCAGTAGGACCTACCGAAAACACCACATCTGCAACCTTACACAATCAAGTGGCTCTACCAAGGGAGAGATCTCTAAGGTAGCCAACAATGTCTCCTTCCCTATGGAATCAATCCCTTCAAGGATGAGGTATTGTGTGATATTTACCCCCTTGAATCTTGTGATGTTCTTTAGGTCAACCTTACTTGTGGAAACATCATGTTGTATATGAATCTAAACCTCACAGTGTTATTATTACATTGGACAAAAAATTGTATAGGATACCAAAGGTAGCTCTGCCTACCACCATTTCTTTGATCTCCACTAAGAAATGTAGGAAGGTCATCTCCCAGATTGAGAAATTTGTCTTCTTTATTATTCTCTCCCAAAGTGAATAGAAGGTAGTGTCCATGTCCATGGCCTCTTCATAGGGCCTCTCCACGCAGTAGAAGTAGGTGGACAAGGTTGTGGAGGAATACAAAGACATATTCTCCTCACTCATTGGGGTACCTATGCACTGAAAAGACAAGCATTCAATCAATTTAACCCACGATGCACATATACCCATTCGACCAAGATCCTCACCCCATGAAATCTTGATTGTACTCGTGCAGAAAAAAATATGGGACCTAGTGACTTTGCATTGATTACAAGGTCCTAAAAAAATCACAGACATGAATCAATACTCAATTCCTAGAATCAATGACCTTCTTGACCATCTCATGGGAGCTAAGTACTTCAATAATATTGATCTGAATTATAGCTACCACTAGGTCCCAATAGAACAAACTGATGTATGGAAGACTTCTTTCAAGTCAAAAGAATATATTTTTGAATGGTTGGTCATTCCCTTTGGTTTGACGAATTCCCTAGCCACTTTCATAAGTTTGATGGATGATATCTTGCATCCTTTCACAATTCTTTTTTGGTGGTATATCTGGATGATATCCTCATCTTCAACAAGAGTTGGGTGGAACACTTGTATCATATTCAACATGTCCTTCACACTCTACGACAACACAAGCTATATGCTAAGTTGGAAAAATGATCCTTCGACATGAACAAGGTCCAATACCTAGGATATATTGTTGATGAGCATGGTGTGCACGTGGATCCAAACAAGATATATGTCATTCATGACTGGCCAGCGCCGACCACACTAACAAAGCTTTAGAGTTTTTGGAGACTTGTCAATTTTTATCACAGGTTCATGTTGGGATTCTCCCATATCGCATGGGCCCTTAGCCAAGTGACCAAGGGTGGTGGAAAAGAAAAATTCATGTGGGGGAAGTCGCAACATAAAATGTTCAATGATATGAAACATCGGTTATGCTTAGTCTTGGTGCTCTCATTACCCAATATGAAACAACCTTTTGAGATTGAGACAAATGCCTCAAATTATGTTGTGGGTGTAGCTCTCACTCAACATGGTCATCTATTGGCCTATCATAGTGAGACACTTTCAGATGTCGTCCGTAAGTACCACACTTATGATAAAGAAATGTAATCCATTATACAAGATTTCCATCAATGGAAGCATTGCATTCTTGGTAAGGAGATAGTAATCCACACTGACCACAAGCCTCTGCAGTTCACGTAGACACAAGGAAAATTGCAGAATGACTGCTATCAAAAGTGGTCCACATACTTGCAACAATTTCATCTTAACATCAAATATAAGATAGGGAGCACCAATCGCATAGCTAACTGCCTTATTTGAACTCCAGTTGCAACATTAACCATGGTTCTCCACTCTTGCGAACATGAGGCCTCAAGGTTTCCCCAACTCTACGAGAGTGATCCTGAATATGCTAGCACTTACCAAATGTTGAGAACATGCATGCTCGTCACTAACTTTCATCTTCAGGATGGAATGTTATGCCATATGGGCCATCTCTATGTTCCTTCAAGCAAGTGGGAGAATATTATTTTAGAGGTTCACTACAATAAAATGGAATGACACTTTGGTGTGGAAAAGATAGTGGTAGTGCTGCAGAAGTATTTCTATTGGCCAAAACTTCGACAGGAAGTCATAAAGTACATCTAATCTTGCACTACTTGCAATATTTCCAAACCAACCATTAAGAATCAAGTCTTGTACACCCCTATTCCTACTCTCTATATGCCCTGGGAATCCATCTTGATGGAATACATGTATGGACTTCCTTCAAACAAGCATGGAAATGACTATGTTTTTGTGGTGGTTGATCGATTTTCTAAGATGGCCATTCTGAAAGCCTGCAAGAAGAGTATCACAGTGGAGGCCACTGCCAAGATCTTCTTCTAATGGGTGTGGGTACATTTTTGGATACCGAAGACCATCATATCATACCGGGACAACATATTCCTAAGAAAATTTTGGTCGAACCTCTAGTCACTGTTGGACACCAAGCTCACCAAATAAACTGCCTTCCACCCCTAAACTGATAGCTAGAAAGAGGTCGTGAATCGGATGATCATGAATATCTTGCACATGTACAATTCCAAGAATCCACACGCATGGGATGAGAGTCTCCCCTATGTTCAAAATAACTACAAAATATCTCTCCATAGCTCAACTGACCACAACCCCTTTTAGGTGGGTTGGGATTTCAACCATTGGGTCCCATTGATGTTGCACTACCCCTTGCGACTACACAAGAAAAATATTTCCATGTTCAATATGAGGCCGACAAAGCCATCAATTTTATTGAACGAATTCAACGCATACACCAACATGTCCATGATTTGTTGTAGAAAGCCAATGCTAAGTACAAGTGGTGCAATGATCAACATCGAGTGCCACACAAGTTTCAAGTGGGAGACAAGGTTTAGTTGCATTTGAAGAAGGAGTGCCTTATAGGAACTCGTCATAAGATTTGTTCACTTTTATATGGGCCTTACACCATCACCAAGGCTATGGGTGACAATTATTTTGAGCTAAGTATTCCCCCCTTCCATGGCTTGCTTCTAGTGTTCAATGTGGACCTCCTTCGACCATACTTTCCACCATTATTTGACAAATCAAAGATAGCAGATAAATTCACACCGACAGAGCTCAACCCTGACTACATGGAACATGAAACCATTGATCATATAATGGACACATAGGTCAATGGAAATCATCAATAAAGGATCCAACTTTATCGGGTTGTCAAAGCAGGGCAACTCCTACACCAAGGCAAGTAGCTCACCCAGGGCCAAGTTCAACAAAAGTTTCCCCATATGATGGGGGCACTCAACAAAATGGAGACCATTGATTAATAAGGGGGGAGGATTGATCCAAGTAGATATTGGTGGCCACCCACCTATTCCACTGGCTCAAATCACAATTTTTCATTTTGGAAGTTTTTCCACACTTTTTTATGTCCTAAACTTCTGGGGTCGTTTTATTCCCAAAACTATCTTTTCTGGGGGCAGAAGCACCCAAACAATAGCCAAAGGCATGGTATGGGTCGACCGAAATGTGTAATTCTCTATTATTCCTTTCCAATGGGCTATCGAGCGTGCCGAACAAATATCATATGCAAAAGTTACGACCCCGGGAAGTTGGCGTACCAACTAACCCCATCGAGGCCCACAAGCCTTTTGGTGTTTCATCTCCTAGGGTTAGGTTTTTGGATGTTTAGGGTTTGATCATTTCTTCTTTATGATAATTCCTTTATACCTCATTGTAATGTGTTCTAATGAATGCGCATATCCATCACATATCTTTTAGATATTAACTACAACCATTCAAGCAATTTGTTTCATTCTGCATTTTTTTACAGTTCAACGCATTTCACTTATTAATAGAATTCAAGTTTCACTGTATCTTTCTGTTTTTTTCTATAAATCTTTATTTTGTTTCATTCCATTTATAAATCTAGATCAATTCTGGAAGGTTCAAAACCTTATCACAAATCAAGGTTGAGGAACTCAAAACCCTACCCCTAGATGGCTATTGGGCTATGTTAAATATCGGGCCAATAGGAGGAGAAGGGGTTCCATTATTTTGCATTGTATCTTGTTCCATAGCTTAGAAGAACATATAAGAGTGGAAATATCTTATCATAACATAGGAGGAGAGATTTTGTAGCAACCATGAAAAGCACGGGTCAAAGGAAACTCCACAGAGAGTGCCTCTTTCTTTGTACTATCATCATTTCTATACCAGAGAGAAGAGAGTAGAGCAACCTCACTTTCTATTTGGGTTTTCTCCCATATTGGGTTTCCTAGGTCATATCTTGTTTTTATTTGTGGATGGTATGGTTGTATTTATTTTTCTCTATTTTCCCCATTTTATCTATTATATGCATAAGAAGAAAAATTAGTAACTAAATATTCTAGAAATCTAAAGGAAAAATAACCTTAATAATAAAGATTTCAGTTATTTATCAGATTTGTTGTGAAAAATTGTTCCAGTGGAATATCCATGACAGTTTACAATTCATATTGGTATCAGAGCCAAATTTTTCTTTCAGGTATTTGTGGGAAGTTGCATGATCCAGGAATCGACTTAAATAGAAGTCACATAAACCCTAGACATGGTGGATGAGTTTGTTCCCAATAACCCTCAAGATCTAGCCGAAGAGATATTTGAGCAGTTGTAAGTGCAAGTTGCCAACATTACTTGCAATATGAAACTCCTCATGGAGGATCTCGCAAGAAAGATGAGATCGTTCAAAGATGATGGAGGCTCTAACTCAAAGAACAGGTCGGAGGGCAAATCAGAAGATCATGAAGACTCAGGAAAGGAGTCATGAAAATAATCTGAGAAAGAGAAGTTGAAATCGAGTATCGAAAACCCTTCACATTCCCTATTCAAGATGGAAGCAAAAGTGTACATAAATCCATACCAAGGTGAGATAGATGCATTAAAATTGAATCAATGGTTGCAACAACTAGAAGTTTATTTTAGAGTTCACCATATAGATGAAGGGAAGAAGACTTCATTTTCTATATTAAAGTTAGAGGGCCATGCTTTAACCTGGTGGGAAATCCACACAAAAACACTTAGGATGGAGGGTGATCCACCGGTAACTAGGTCAGAGGACTTCAAAATGTTCATCAAGTCCTAATTCTACCCTATTGGGCATGTAGAGGACCGATGGATATGATGGAACTACTTCAGGTAGAGGTAGGGGTAGAGTGTACAAGAGTACACCACTCAGTTCGTAAACATGACCATCATGTAAGGTATCCCTCCCAATAACCAAAAAGTATTCCTCAAGTATTTGGGGGGTTTACACAATCATCTATGAAAGAAGGTGATGCTCTTCAAGCCAAGGAAAATGGATGAGGCATGTGTACAAGGACAATACCTGGAAAATATAGGCCAAAAGAAAGGGCAACCAAGTGGTTCGAAGCAGAAAGAGAACCAGGAAGCTTCCAAGGAGTGGAAGAAGAAGTGGAAAGGGGGAAAATATAAGGAGACAATAGCCACTACACAACAGAGTAAATATCCCATCAACCATTGCAATCATTGCAACATTGATGGCCACACAGAGGAAAAATGTTGGAAACTACATTCAAAGATCAATCAAAAGAATTGCAAGAAGGACAAAAAGAAAAAAGAACCTTATAACAAGATATTCAAGCAATGAGGTTGAAATTAGCTTTGATGTGGATGGTAAGATTGTTTACACATATATGCAGAAGGAGGTGAATCTGAGTAGCCTTCATCACGAAGAAGAGAAGGAGATGACCAAGCTCTTCCACATCAAGATTCGAGTCAAGAAGACCAATATAGATGCTTTGTTTGACTCTGGTTCACGGGATAATCTCATAGCAGTGGATCTGGTTAGAAAGCTTGGATTGGAGGTTCACAATCATCCTAGCCCCTATCCATTGGGTTGGGTAAACAAGTATGCATAGATAAAGGTAACATAACAATGTAAGATTAAATTTGTTGTAAGTGTTGATTTTATTGATGAAGTGGAATTGGATGTAGTACCCTTTTATGTATGTGGATTAGTGTTTGGAATCCCCTCCATGTATATGTGAGATGAAATATTCGTGCGGAGAGCCAACCAGTAACAACTAATCACGGATGGGAAGTCCTACATCATTAATGCACATAAAGACAAGTAAAAGATATTTCTAGTAAATTCCAACAAAGACAAGAAGTTGACTAGTTCTAGTAATAAATATGCTTTATTTTTCTTACGATAAAATTAGTCTAATGATGAGTCAATGAGAGTGAAGGAATCCCTCAAGGGGAATACTAAAGAGAAGAAACATCAATTGGAAGAGTTGGTACAACCTTACAGAGGCATGTTCTAGGAGCCTAAAGGGATACAACCTAAAAGGGAAGTAGAGCATGAAATTCAATTATGGTTAGAATCCCTCTTTCTGAATATTGGGTTGTATAGACAGTCTGCTCTAGAAGCAAATGAAGTAAAGAAGCAGTTGCAACAATTGTTAGAGTAGGGTGTGATTCGAACAAGTACCTCACCTTGTGGGTCACCCATCATAATTGTTCCCAAGAAGGGTGGGACTTGAAGAATGTGTATCGATTATAGGGTATTGAACAATATTACCCTGAAGAATCAGTACCCTCTTCCAAGGATCGATGATCTATTGGACCAGCTGCAACATGCCAAGTACTTCATTAAGTTGGATTTTAAATCATGATATCACTAGGTATGAGTCAAAGAAGAAGATACCTGGAAGACTTCCTTCAATACAAGGAAATGTTTGTATGAGTGGTTACTTATGCCATTCAGTTTATGCAATGCACCAGCTACATTTATGACTAATGAATGATATTTTACGCACTTATCTATATTTATTTGTTACTTTTTATTTGGATGATATAATTCTTTATATCGCTACCTGGGAGGAAATGTCAAGAAATGTGAGTTTGCTCAGTAGTGATTTGATGGATCCTTTGTTGGTTAATCCACCCAAATTTAATTTAAAAAACACAAACTGCCAATGAACAAAGGAGTAGAGTGCACCAGTCTTCCCAGGATGTACCAGGCACAATTTTTGATGCAAAGTATAGTGCATTAATTGTAGGGATTTGCACATGGATCGAGGGAGAGGTCCAAAGAAGGCCTGAAGGTGACAGTGTTCGATGGAGATGATTTGACCCTCGATTTTGGGTAATTCGACGACGCGAATCCAATAGCGATGTTTTTTTCGGTAGCAGAGACTCCGATCAACAGGCTAAATTCTAGAAAAGCTCATGTAAGCATGATTTTTATTATGTTTTTTTCTCATGACTGTTGCAACATAGTATGCTTGATACAGGTCTGAAGGAGCATGGAGAGGTCGCAGCAAGGCAACAAGACCAACTTATTCCTTATATTTCTTCCTTTCTTCTCTTCTTACACATAAACAAATCAGCTACATGTGAAGGAGTCTTTATGGCACTTGGATGATAAGTGGCCAACAAAGCAGTCAGGAATCTCGTAGTTTCGGGATCTGTGTAAGGGCTGCATATATGCTTGGATCTGAGCAACATATCTAAGGAATTTTATGGCTCCATGATGATGGGGGTCATTTATTGTTCTTCCTCTTTTTTTGTATTGAGTATGTGGGAATGATGTCCATGTCATCATCACGGATGCCTCACGAGCATGAGCACTTGTGAAGATTGTAAACATTCTTGATCACATTATGATCTCTTATAGCCGTCACCGAAAAGGGACTTTGGCCTTACAACTTTTAAAGGAGAGACATCATTACAGCGAGGATAATAAAGTGATCAACCTTTGGAGCAAGACCCATATATGTAGCCCACATCGGGTGTACTCCTTTATCAAGGGAAGTGTCATATCTCTTATGTGTATTATGTTCTTATGTTGCTTTCCATGAATTTCCACACATACATTATTAAATGCAAGCATGACATATAAAACATAAGGAAGCTAAAAGAGGCTTTAATTCAATTTGGATTCAAGTATATAAAGACTTCAACTATAACTTTAATTGCAATCCGATCAAGTAAAACGATCTATAACTGACCCTTTGGAGGAGTGACAGGATCAAACAATTATTGGAAACTAATCACCTACGGGTTTAGATCAAGTGGTATCAGAGTAGACTTGATACCGATTGCAGGCGTTGAAGATGAAAATGGCGAGATCTCCAAAACAGTTATGGTTCGATGAGCTTCAAGAGCTCAACCAAATCCTTCAAGCAGAGAATGTTGGATTGAAGACATTGTTGCATGTTGCAGAGGAGGAGAACCAAAGGTTGCAAGAGTAGCTAAAAGCCATGAAGGTGCAGACAGGGGAAGGATCTACAAATGAGATGGTGATAAGACCATTTTGTGACCATGGAAACTTCACCAGTTATGGGTTCGAGCATGACAGTGCAAATGCGTGCACACTTTGTCAAGCAAGTGAAGATGACATCTGGGAATCAAGAAACCAAGGAGGATTCCTAGAAGCATCATCCACTGATCCTTCTCACCAAGAACAACTAGACACATATCAAGAAGAAGAACAAGAGTCCCAACTTGGGATGGAGGTAAATAAACCATGTTTAGTTCCTTTCTTGATTAATGTTGATGACCCTTTTAAAGTCCTTGAACAACATACTCCATGCATCGACTTAAAGTTTATGGGAAAAATGGGATACAAAGGACACAACCTTGGAGCCAATGGCCAAGGTATTGTGGATCCCATCGAGGCAGTGGTTTGGCCTTGATATGCCTTGATAGGTTATGTCCCAAAGGATGTTGGAGAAAGCTCCAAAACCATTCGGGAATAAGACCCTGGGACAGTCACTTAGGCTCTAGAAGTCAACAGTTCATCAGGAGATGAAATTGATTCAGTGCAGGATGAGAGCACATCTTCTCATGATTGAGTGTTCGAGACATCTCTAAGGAGAGATGAGCATCACAATGAAGGAGCCGAGGCCAACTTTTCTTGCCATTCTCACTCTGGAGACAACTCACCGAGGTATAAGAAATCTTGAAACTCTAAAATTCCATTTGATTATAAGCATGTTAATAATATACAACAGAGCTTGTGGCATCAAAGACCATGCACTTTTTGTGGATTGAATAACCACGAAGTGTCCTAGTGATGGAAGACAAAATCATTGTACATGAAAGTTATGGAAGCCAGGAAAAAGACAAGGATAGAAGATCGCTCTCAACACACAGAAAGGAGCAGGGGAAATACACCTCTGAAGGAGAAAGGCTACTAAATCCATTGTAGAAGAGATGGACATCATGAGGCCACCTGTTGGGCCTTGCATCCAGATCTACATCCAAAGGGGAACACAAATACTAGGAAGACACCTTCGAGGGAGACAACCAATCAGGTAGTGCTGCAGGGGAATCCACCACCACGAGGAAACCAACTACCATAGAAAGGACAACTTAGCAAAGAGGACCTATTCGGTGTAATGACTGAACTAATGGGGAAAATACTTGAGTTAGTCGAGAGTGGTCATATTTGTAAATCACATGTTGCGATTCAGACCCCATATAAGGGCATTGTGTAAAGGTGATACTTGTTTGATATCACTTCTTTTCTTGCACATGTTGATGTTTTTAGGTCTTGTGAGGTAGTTTGGGTATGGGTTTTATTTTGTAAGTCCAATGGACATTAAATTTATAATGTAAAGACTTTTGGGGACCAAAAGTCCTTTCAGTTGGGAGGCGTTATCCAGAAGGATGCAGGGAACATCGTAGAAGTTTCAGAAGTGTCCAAGGAGGCTCATAATGGCCTCAACAAATGAGAAAGGGAAAAAATTCAAAGTCCTCAAAGCTTAGAAAAACCAACATCATCCAGAAGAGTGTGTCGTAAGATTTCCAATGGCGTAAACGATTTGTCAAACAAAGTTACAGATCGAAACATATTCACAGTCAGAGTTTTGGTCAACCTAGCCCAGTCAACAAGGATGAGTCAACATCCGTACTACTGACATCAACATCAATACAGATGACTTTAGCATCCGTACAGGTTACGTGGCACATTCAACGAGCGACATGTGTCATGATGATGTTAGCATGATGACATGGCAACACCAGAGGCTACCACATGTCACTCTTTTTTGGAATTTTTAGGTCGACATGTGGACCAATAAGAAAGTGCCATATGGCAGTTCGTACAGCCACGTGGAAGGCCGTATAGGACATGGCAGACACATGACATCCATACAACCACATGGCAGGTGTCGTGGCATCCGTATAGCCACATGGTAGGTGATGTCAACATGATGATGTGGCCCAATGATAGCGTGCCATGTGGCACTTTGGGCTGCCAAATGGGCCAGTGAAAATGTGACACGTGGCACCCTTAGGTGACGCCACAAGGCACCACCCAGGATACACCACATGGCCTACTGACAATGTGACAAGTGGAAGGTACAATTAGCATCTTGGCAGACAAGTGGGCCAATGGATGGCCACCACGTGGCCCATTCATGGGATTCCACGTGGCAGTGGGAAAATGCCCAATGAGGGCCCGTAACCAATTTCCCAAATTAAAAAGGGGGTTGGCCAATGACCAACCCCAGGTCGCCAATCTTGGCAACAATTCCACCATATCCAGCAATAGACTGCTAAATCTAGTGGAGTTTTTAAATTTGGGAAACAGTTGTAACAATGCACCAAAAGGGAGGCCAATGGGTTTGACCTTGGGACCTCCCCCAACAACTTATGCCTTAACATAGCCTCTAGTAACCACTTGGCCAACAAGCCTTTGTTGGTTAATCCGCCCAGCTTTAATTTTAAAAATGAAAATTTCCAATGCACAGAGGAGGAGCACATGCCAGTCCGCCCAAGCCGTACCAGGCATGATTTTCGATGTAGAGTACAATGCATTAATTGTAGGGATTTGCATGCGGATCGAGGGAGAGGTCTAGAGAAGGCCTGAAGGTGACAATGTCCGATGGAGATGATTTGACAGTCGATTTTGGGTAATTCGACGACACAAATCCAATGGCAATGTTTTTTTCGGCAGCAGAGACTCCGATCAGTAGGCTAAATTTTGGAAGAGCTAATGTGAGCATACTTTTTATTATGTTGTTTTCTCATTGAATGTTGCAACATAGTATGCTTGATACAGGTCTGAAGGAGCATGGAGAGGATGCAGTAAGGAAACAAGACCATCTTATTCCTTCTATTTCTTCCTTTCTTCTCTTCTTACACATAAACAAATCAACTACATGTGAAAGAGAATTTATGGCACTTGGATGATAAGTGGCCAATGAAGCAGTCAAGAATCTCGTAGTTTCAGGATCTGTATATGGGTTGCATATATGCTTGGATCTAAGCAACAGATCTAAGGCATTTTATGGCTCCATGATGATGGGGGTAATTTATTATTCTTCCTCTTTTTTTGTATTGAGTATGTGGGAATGATGTCCATGTCATCATCATGGATGCCTCATGAGCATGAGCACTTGTGAAGCTTGTAAACATTCCTGATCACATTATGATCTCTTATAGCCTTCATCGAAAACGGACTTTGGCCTTACAAATTGTAAAGGAGAGACATCATTACAGCGAGGAGAATAAAGAGGTCAAGATTTGGAGCAAGACCCGGAGGCGTACCCCACATCGAGTGAACTTTGTTATCAAGGGAAGTGTCATATCTCTTATGTGTATTATGTTCTTATGTTTCTTTCCATGAATTTTTGCACATACATTATTAAATGCAAGCATGACATATAACACATAAGGAAGCTAAAAGAGGCTTTAATTCAATTTGGAATAAAGTCTATAAAAACTTCAACTATACCTTTAATTGCAATCCACTCAAGTAAAATGATCTATAACTGACCCTTTGGAGGAGTGACATGATCAAACAATTATTGGAAACTAATCACCCTTGGGTTCAGATCATGTTTGGTGTATTTGGGGTATGTGATTTGTGGAGGGGAGCTCAAGATAGATCTCACAAAGATGGAGGCCATCATGAAATGGCCAATTCCTACAAATGTCACTACAGTTAGGAGTTTTGTTCGGGAAACACAATACTTGCAGAAGTTGATAGCTTCATTTTCAGCAATAGTTGCACCACTCCACGCCATAACAACTAGTGGTAAGAGTTTCCAGTGGGGGAAGAATCAACATAAGGCCTTTGAAGAGTTGAAAATAAATATTATTCAAGCATCAGTGCTTGCACTACCAAACTTGCAGAATCCCTTCGAAGTGGGTACATATGAAAATGGATTTTCCATGGGAGTTGTAGTGATGCAGATATGAAGGCCCATATGCTATAATTCTCAAGTATTTTATGGGGCGGTTCTCAACTATCCTTCCTATAACAAGGATCTCTATGCCTTGTTACAAGATGTCAAAAAATGGAAGCACTACATGATGGGCAAGGAGACCATCATCCACACATATCATCGGTCACTATTGTATTTGCAGGCCCAGAGTAAGCTACAACAAACCAAGCATTACAAGTGGATGGGGTTTTTACAAAAAAATCATTTGGTCATAAAGTATAAGAAGGGTAGCACAAATAAGTTGCAGACATGCTTTCACAACCACCCACATCCAAGATAATGACTTTGGGAACTCTGATGCACATGGAGCATTTTACCCATGATGTAGAAAGAGAGGCATACAGAGAA
The DNA here is from genome assembly GCA_009831015.1 of Picea engelmannii. Classification (NCBI taxonomy): domain Eukaryota; kingdom Viridiplantae; phylum Streptophyta; class Pinopsida; order Pinales; family Pinaceae; genus Picea; species Picea engelmannii. The sequence continues at coordinate 957,144 of ML776934.1, read as the reverse complement.
GATGAGGACTTCAAGGAGGTGCTTTAGAAGTTGCAGGGATAAATTCATATAGAATAAGATGATGGAAAGGTTGACTATCATTTCCAAAATGGTTTACTCTACAAGCTCGACTAGATATGTGTTCCTAAGGGTGAACAATTGCAGCTTATGATATTGGCTCACACCTCCAAGGTTGCAAGACATTTTGGTGTTGGGAAGCTAGTTGCCAACTTACAGAGGTATGTGTATTGGCCCAAAATGAAATAATATGCAGCATGATATATTAGAAGATGTTAACTTTGTTTTACCAACAAGCCCAATAATAGAAAACAAGGTCTATACCATCCCTTACATGTACCCATTCGACCATGTGAAAGTGTTTCCATGGATTTTATGGGAGGTTTACCAACAACCAAGAAGAGACATGATTATCTGTTTCTGGTAGTTGACATGTTCAACAAAATGTGCATTCTCATTCCTTGTAAAAATACCATCAACAAACAAGAAGCCAAAAAAATTTCTTTGAAGAGGTCTGGGTGCACTTTGGGATACCAAGGAGCATCATCTTAGATAGGGATACCAAATTTCTCAGTTCATTTTGGACTACATTGTGGGAGAAGATGCACACTAAGTTGAAGAGGTATACAACATTCCATCCACAAAAATATGGGCAGAGGGAAGTAGTCAACATGACTTTGGTGTAGATTTTGAGGGGTTACAATCAGAAGAATCCAAAGACTTGGGATGAAAATATGATCTATATACAACACTCTTATAATAGAGAAGTCCACACTTCTACTGGTAAGTCACCTTTTGAAACTTTCTTTGGGTATTTTATTCCTTCAACCATAGATGTTGTCTATGGACAACATGGAGGAGTGAGGGAGGACCTCACAAGAGATGCATTAAAGGAAAAAAATGTTGAGAAGATCAGGCAGATCCATTTTCAAATACAAGAGAAACTGAAGAAGTTAGAGGAAAAGTACAAGGCTAAACATGACTCACACAGAACAAAGAGAAAATTTAGAGTGGGAGACAGAGTATGGTTACAACTGAATAAGGAAAGGATACATGGTCCTAATAAGAAGATCAAGGCTCTGTGGTATGGTCCTTTTGAGGTATTGGAAAAGGTGAGAGATAATGCCTACGAAATTAGTCTACCTCCACACATGGGCATTTACTCAATAGTGAATATGGAAAATCTCAAACTCTATGAGCCTTTCATGTTGGATTGGGAGGAGGAGAAGGTCCTACTTTCCATAAAGAACTTAGCACCAGACACTCAGGCTGAATTGGTAGAGAAAAATATTTTGCAGTATCTATCTATAACTACAAGATAGAGGCAACATGACCTTTGGAAGATTGGGTTGAAAGGAAAACTTCCAAACAAAGCAAATTGGTACTCCAGGGAGAAGGTAGAGGAAAAATTTCCTCACCTAAATCAGTAAATATTTTAGGGACCAAAAGCCTCCATAAATTGGTAGGTATGATCCAGATTCGATCATTTTATTGTTTTTCATCTATCTCATTACTTTCTAGGTGGAAAAAATGGAGGAATCAACTTGCAGGGTCATTTCGACAACTAGTCCAAATTTAGAAATTTGGGTCCAAAAAAATGTATGAAATATTTTAGAGACATTTTGAGGCATATATATATATATATTTTATCAAAATCTTACTATGGAGGAATATTATGTATTCTACACATGATACCTTTCCAACAGTGCATATCATTTGTCAATTAGGGTTTGTATGAGAAAGTTATGCCTCTTGCAAGTTGACCTACCGTATTAATCACCATGGTGCGAGTAGATGCCACATAATCCTCCATTGCTTAGACATGTTGGGCTAGCTACGTAGTGAATTCTCTAAAAACATTATAGAAGGTCCAAAACCTTATCACAATTGAAGGTTGAGGAAGTCAAAACTCTACCCCTAGATGGCTATCAGGATATGTTAATTATCCAGCCATTAGGAGAAGAAGGGGTTCCATTCTTTTGCATTGTATCTTGTTCCATAGTTGAGAAGAACATATAAGAGTGGTATTCTATGAGAATAAAAGAGGAGATATTATGTAGCAGCAATACATGCCATAGGTCAAAGGAAGCTCCATAGATAATGCCTTTTTCCTTGGACTTGCATCATTTCTATACCAGAGAAAAGATAGCAGAGAAGCCTCACCTTCCAGTTAGGTTTTCTCCCATAGTGGGTTTTCGAGGTCATATCTTGTGTTTATTTGTGGATGGTGTGATTGTATTTTGTTGTTCTCTATTTTCCGCATTTTATCTATTTCATGCATAAGCAAAAAAATTGTTAACTAAATATTCTAGAAATCTAAAGAAAAAATAAGATTAACAATACATATTTCAATTATTTATCATATTTGTTGTGTCGAACTGTTCCAATGGAATATCTAGGGCAATTTACAGATCATATTGGGATCAGAGCCATGTTTTTCTTTTAGGTATTTTTGGGAAGTTCTAGGGTCCAGTAATCAACTTAAAGAGAAGTCACAGAATCTGTAGTCATGGCAGACAAGTTTGTTCATAATAACCATCGAGATCCAACTGAAGAGAGATTTGAGCGGTTGGAAGCGCAAGTTGTCGACATTAGTCGCATCATGAACCTCCTCACGACAAATCTAGCAAGTAATATCAGACCGTCTGGAGATGATGGAGGCTCTAACCCAGAGAACAGATCGAAGGGGAAAGTAGAAGATCAGGAAGACTCAAGAAAGGAGTTGCAGAAAGAATATGAGAAAGAGCAACCAAGTTCAACTGTCGTGAACCCTTCACATTCCATATTCAAGATGGAATCAAAAGTGAAAATAAATCCATACCAATGTGATATCGATGCATTAAAACTTAATCATTGGTTGCAACAACTAGAATTTTATTTTAGCGTTCACCATATAGATGAAGGGAAGAAGATTTCATTTGCTAGATTGAAGTTAGAGGGCCATGCTTTAGCTTGGTGGGAAATCCACACAGAAATACTTAGGCTTGAGGGTGATCTTCCAGTAACTAGGTGGGAGGAATTCAAAACCCTCATCAAATCCTAATTCTACTCTATCAGGTATGTAGAGGACCAATGGATTTAATGGTACTACTTCAGGCAGAGGTAGGGGCAGACTGTACAGGAGTACATCACTAAGTTCAGAAAGATGGCCATCATGTTGGGTATGTCTCCCAAGAACTCATATGTATTCCTCAAGTATGTGGGGGGTTTACATAATCATCTATGAAAGCAGGTGATGCTCTTCAAGACAAGGGCAATGGATGAGGCGTGTGTATAGGCATAATATATGGAAAACATAGGCCAGAAGAACAAGAATCCAAGTGGTTTGAAGTTGAAAGAGTACCAGTAAGATTCCAAGGAGGGGAAGAAGAAGTGGAAAAGGGGAAAGGATAAGAAGATAATAGTCACTACACAACAAAGTAAAGATCCCAATAACCATTGCAATTATTGCAACATTGATTGCCACATAGAAAAAAATGTTGGAAACTACATCCAGAGCTGAACTCGAAGAACAACAAGACAGATGGAAAGAAAAAGAACCTTCTAGACACAGATTCAAGCAATCAGGTTGAAAGTAGCTCATATGTCGATGACAAGATTTCCTGCACATCTATGCATAAGGAGGTGAATTTGAGTAGCCTTAATCACCAGGAAGAGAAGGATATGACCAAGCTCTTCCACATCAAGGTTCAAGTCAAGAAGACCAATATAGATTCTCTGTTTGACTCTCGTTCACAAGCTAATCTCATAGTAGAAGACATGGTCAACAAGATTGGATTGTAGGTTAACAATCATCCTATCCCCTATCCATTGGGTTGATTAAATAAGGATGCAGAGTTAAAGGTAACGAAACAATGTAAGATTAAAATTTGTTGGAAGTGTTGATTTTATTGATGAAGTGGAATTGGATGTAGTACCCCTTGATATATGTGGAGTATTGTTTGGAATCCCCTACATGTATACGAGGGATGAAATACTCATGTAGATATGATCTAGGTGGATATTGGTGGCCACCCACTTATTCAACGAGCTCGAAAAATAGTTTTTCGTCTTGGCAGTTTTTCGACAGTTTTTCGGGTTCCAAATTTCCAGGGTCGTTTTGAGGCCCTAAACAACGTTTTTTGGGGATTTGGGGCCCGGATGACTGTCAAAGGATATGACCTAGGCCAATAGAAAACCGTTCTTATCGGTTAGAATTTTCCAACGGTGTATCGAGCGCCCCAAACGGAGATCGTGTGCAAACGTTACGCCCCCAGGAAGTTGATGTATCAACTATCCCCATCAGGGCCCGCATACCTTTTGGCTTTTCATCTTCCGGGGTTAGGGTTTTGGATTTTACTTATGTTAAAAAGGCCTTTGGAGCCTCATTGTAACAATCATCTTCTTGCGAATGAGAGTAGCTGTCACATCTCTTCTCAGAGATAAGCTTCCACCATTCTAGTGAGTCCTTCACTCTATATTTTTACAGTCTTTGTACATTTCTTTCACTAATAGAAATCGTGTATTACTATATTTCTCTGTTTCTAGAAATATTTATGTGTATTTCATTGTAGTATCTCTGCTTTCATTTCGTTCTAAAAAATAATCTAGATCAAGAGAGCCAACCAATATTCACTAATCAAGGATGGGAAGCCCTACATCATTAATGCACATAAAGGTAAGTCAAATATCTCACTGATAAGTGCCAACCAAGCCAAGAAGTTGATTAGTTCTAGTAAGAAATATGTTTTTCTTTTCTTAAGAGAAAATTAGTTTGATAACGAGTCAATGAGAGTGAAGGAATCCCAAGAGGGGTGTACTAAAGAGAAAAAACATCAATTTGAATAGTTTCTACATGCATACAAAGGAGTGTTCCATGAGCCTAAAAGGATACCACCTAAGAGGGAAGTGGAGCATGAAATCCAATTATTGTTAGACTCCCCCTTACTGAATATTGGGTTGTATAGACAGTATGTTCTAGAAGCAAATGAAGTAAAGAAGTAGTTGCAATAGTTTTTGGAGAAGGGTGTCATTCGATTAAGTACCTTACCTTGTGGGTCACACATCATAATTGTTCCCAAGGAGGACATGAATTAGAGAATCTGTATCGATTACAGGGAATTAAACAAAATTACCATAAAGAATCAATACCCTCTGCCAAGGATCGATGATCTGTTGGACCTGCTACAACATGCCAAGTACTTCACTAAGTTGGATTTGAAGTCAGGATATCACCAGGTACGTGTCAAATAAGAAGATAGCTGGAAGACTTCCTTCAAGACAAGACAAAGTTTGTATGAGTGGTTGGCTATGCCATTCAATTTTTATGCAATGCACTACCTACATTTATGAGTATAATGAATGATGTTTTATGCCCTTATCTAGATTCATTTGTTATTGTTTATTTGAATGATATATTGGTTTAGAGTGCTACCTAGGAGGAGCACATATTACATCTTATGCAGGTGTTAGAGACTCTAAAAAATCACCAGTTGCTGGCCAATCTCAAGAAATGTGATTTTTCTCAGTAGTCTTTGGTGTATTTGGGGTATGTGATCAGTGGAAGGGAGCTCAAGATAGAACTCGCAAAGATGGAGGCCATCATGAAATGGCAAGTTCCTACAAATGTCACTGAAGTTAGGAGTTTTGTTGGGGCAACATAATACTTGTGGATGTTCATAGTTTCATTTTCAATGGTAACTGCACCACTCCATGCCATAACATTCAGTGGTAAGAGTTTCTAGTGGGGGAAGAATCAACAGAAGGCCTTTGATGAGGCGAAAAGAAATATTAGTCAAGCACCAGTGCTAGCACTACCAAACTTGTAGAATCCCTTGGAAGTGGAGACAGATGCAAGTGGATATGCCACGGGAGTAGTACTGATGCAGGGTGGAAGGCCTATATTCTATCATTCCGAAGTATTTCATGGGGCGGTTCTCAACTACCCTACCTACGACAAGGAGCTCTATGCCTTGGTACAAGTTGTCAAAAAGTGGAAGCACTATATGATGGACAAGGAGACGATCATCCACATAGATCACCAACCACTATTTTTAAATTGGGATTTAATTTAGGTATACTCAGGGAATTCTAAGAAAAAATGTTTTTCATCTTCAACCTACTTATTATCACAAAGATGACAAATTTTGGTAAATTCTTTCGTCCCACGATGTTTTGGAAATTTTCCAACACCCAATTTCACTATGTGGTTTGTGAGAGTTTGTTCTTATTTTAATACCAGTAAAAAACTAAGAGATACTTTTGATATTCTAGATTAGGGTGACCGCCACATTGTAGTATCTTAGTTTTGTTTTATCCTCTAATTCTTTATCACACCACATATTCTCCTTGTATTCCCCAACGAGTTAGTCAAGATTTGAGGATAAAATAAGTTGTATTGCCTTTAATTTTAATATTATAAATTACAATATTATCAACCAAAATCATCAAAGATACTCTATCCCCAAAACCAAAGTTCCACCATCCACTACTTATCCTCCTTTCTCTATATATTTATATAGACACCAAATATGAAAAAGGTCTTTATTTACTTATAGCTAGAAGTGTACCCTACCCCCTCTGGATTTGAACTTGTGACCTCTTAAGAGAAAACACATGTTCTTAACCATTAAACCCACAACCTGCGTGTTGTGCTGGGTTGTGTGTTTGTACTGGGTTGTGTTGCTTTGTTTGCCTCCGTGCATGGATGTTGGAGTAGCACTGATATGGTCACAGCTTGTTGTTGGTTTTGTAAACGAATTTATACTCTATATAAATTTGAGATAATTTTTTCTTGGAAAAAAAAAACCATTAAACCCACTAAAACTGTATGAGCAAAAAACTTTAAATTTCCATATTCCATTCACCAATGAGTGTGCCTCAAATCCTCTAAGACTTCATCATTAGTTTACATTTTATTTATAAATCAAAGCGAACTAGCTAAACCCATGATTAGCCAAATTAATCGCACAGCTGTAAGCACCTTAGCATCACGTTCTGCCCCTCGATTTTCATCCTACTTGCTTTTTCTATCCAGCCACACATATAATTATACACTATTAATGGTGCCCTCTCTTCTTCTTCCAGGCTGGTCACGCTAACATGGTTTTTCTTGTACTAAAAGAAATGTTTCAGATTCCTTATGTCGGTTAATCATGGTGTCCAAGTGGATTCCATTTTCTGAAAACTCAGCATCACCAGCTCAGGATCCTGGATGTTTTAAGCTTTTGGATGTTGCAGAATGTGTCACACATTTGATGTTGCAAAATCAATACTGCTGCTACAGATCGCACGATGGAGTTAACATCCGCGCCCAATCAATCTCTTACTCCGGGCTAGCAGTTTCGTCATTTGGAAAGTATATGAAGCGATGAAGTCCAGCACCGTAATTGAAAATGAGTTCTTGATTCGCTATAGTAGGAGATGAGATCCATTCTCCGACTGTGGCGAACAAGTAACTCATTTTCAAGTACGATGCTCTGATAGAGGGTTAATTCCTCAGAGGCGCGCGGGCTGGAGGCATTAATGCTGGCGTTAATGGTCTTCTGCAAGTGCTAATGGGACTGGCTGCAGGTGTCAATGCATATCTCCTTTGTGCCGCAGAGCTCTGCTTGAGAGCCTGGCTCTTGTTCTTATTCATTTTTTCTTGCAGCTCGGTGAAGCACAAGATTTTAGTAATATGATCTTGTTCATTTATTCCTGCAATTTGCTAGGTTTCAAAGTTTCTTAAGGATCTGAGTCATAAATCCAATGAGATGCTGAAGGTGGGATCGTTGAGTTTCTATAAAGATTAGCTGCAAAAGTGGCAACAGCGGTTGAGAGTGCACTGCTTTTTCATTGGCGTATGCAGGGGTAAATATGAAGTGGGGAACTTCATATCCAGAGTCGATTGATGAGTAACAATTTGAGGTACCCAAGTGTCCCTATTTACCCCTGCCGAAGGCTTCTAAACATTTGAAATTTGATGTGGTTGCCTCAAAGTTGCCTTGTTGGAAATGGTAAAAGAATTGATGCGGCTGTAAATCTAGCTGCATCAATGAAGGGATCCAGAGTATATGTGCTTCTTATAACAGTCTGCTGCCAGATCCCGAGCCTTTTTACTTGTGAGGGTTTCAAAGTCCGGGAGAACACCACATGGCTCTATTGGCCGACTTGAAAATGTGGAAGAGAAAGCTGAAACTCCCACCTGGATCCTGCGAGCTTGCAGTGCCTCTCAAAATGAAAGGTTAGATTCTAGAATTCCTTTTCCTTCCCCTCTCTAATCAAAGGATGAGATCTTGTTTTGACTAGTTGCTGCATTGACAGAGGTTAGATTCTAGAATTCCTTTTCCTTTTCCTTTTCCTTCCCCTCTCTAATCAAAGGATCTCTCTAATCAAAGGATGAGATCTTGTTTTGCCTAGTTTCTGTATTGCCAAATCTTAGAAAAATTCCTTTTCTGCTTTTACATACACAGCTAGGCAATATTCAGGGAACCCTAAGCGTGAAGCATATACCACAATTCTACACTCAGAAGAATTTTCTGTCTGTGGAGCGATTGTTGTTGTTCAGAGCATTCTCCTAACAGGTTCTAACGGAGATCTAGTAATACTTGTGGATGGGTTAAGTAGTCCAGACCAGAGGGAGAGTCCAGACCAGAGGGAGGGGCTTCAAGCGATAGATTCGAAATTGCGGCAAATTGAAAGGATTCGAAATCCAAAGGCTAAGCGTGATGCATACAATGAGTGGAAATATTAATTACCATAGATACATTTTAACTCAGATTCTAAGTGTAATGAGTGGAAATATTAATCATCATAGATCCATCTTAATTTCTGTTCTACCAAGAGCTTAGAGGTTCTACCAAATACTCAGAGGGATCAAATCTTTCATCTCTTAATTTTAAGAGTGATACTTGTCAAACTCCATATTGAATTTAGACACGGAATCACACATGGACCTAATACTAAGCTGTAGAATGCACCCTGTTACACAATAAGTTAAGAAGTTAAGTTTTTGGCAGCTTACCGACAATGCCAAGATAATTTCTATTGATGCAGACTTACTTAATCTGGGAAGCATAGATTTTCCTTTTTGTATGCCAGAGATAACAGCCACAGGAAATAATGGAACACTCTTCAACTATGGTGTGATGGTAATAGAACCGTCAAATTGTACCTTCCAGCTACTTATGGATCATATCAATGACATAGAGTCATATAATGGGGGTGACCAGGGATTCTTGAATGAAATATTTACATGGTGGCAGCGTCTGCCAGAACCCATGAACTCTTTGAAACATTTTTGGTCAAGTGACTCAGAAGAGAAGAAGCTTAAACCAGTATTTTAGGTTTTAGACTTTAATCATGTGGTGTCATTTTTGAATGAAGGTACATAGCTCAGTCAATGGCCGGATCTTCAAGACAAAGTTACAGGCTAAACACATAGATCTATTGAAGTCACCTTGGTTAATTGAATTGATTGCATTTCAGATCAATACAAGAGATTCAGAGCATGGACATATTAGTGAAATTTTGCCTGAATGCTCATGCGACTTTACTGGCAGTGATACTGTTATTACATGCACATTACCCGATTCTGTGAAATTGGAGTTTAGCCTGACATGTCCTATCTATCTCGTAAGTTCATACTCTGTTGGCTTTTTTGCAGTTCCAAGGCTCTGATCCAGAGGTTTCATTTCTTGTCTTGTAGGTTTAAGAGGGTGAAATGCTGTAAGCTGAAGCCCCTACAAATATAACATTTTTTTTCTTTTCTGTTACTAGATTAGCATTAGGGACACATGGTGTTTTGTGTAACTTCATATTCTATACATTGAGGAGGTTCTTCTGATTGATGGTGGCAGTTACAATGGTTTTATGCTATCATTCCATTGGATATCCCCATAGTTAATTGGGGAAAGATTGTGTACTGCTGCAGTAGGTTTAGAAGTTAGGTTTGCCACTTTGAGGGTTTGGCACTATTAATAAGAAACAAAAATACAACGTTCCTCCTGCCTTGCCTCGCTTGCTCTGGGCATCAACCGTCTCGATAATTTTTGAAATGTAACTTCTTTGCATTTTGAAATGTGAATTCTGTGCAGATCACTGATTTGTCCATCATATATAGTTAATTTTTTTTTTGGATAACTCTCATTCTTTTAAACAGTTAACGGACTTGTCAAAACCATCAAATTCGACGAGCTGTTTCATTTTAAAATTCCGACCCTGCTCACTCAGAGCACATCTGTTTGGAATTTTGCAAGAACTCTGGGTCCTGCTCTGTAAACTCATGTACACAGCTTCTTATTGGATGCCATGCTTTCTGCTGGCCTGTGAGCTACCTTGGGGGAAGCCCTTGGTCAGATAGCTTCTAGGTAAATTACCTAGATCACTCAATAGATCATTTGAATGAAGCTGCTGGTCACAACATCGTTCATTTCAGTAGTATTACATTTGGTGATTTCTGGTTCTACTCAATCTTTGTGGATCTTTTTTGTATTTATGTATTTTTCAATACAGAATTTTCATTTTCCCCGTCTACCTTCTTTGCTGCTAACAATACAAAGAACAGTTTTTTGAGTGCATAAATTATTTAATAGTGTTGCCTAATAAACCTTAAAGGACGGATGGATCAGTAGTTCGTGCTAACACTGCCATCAATCCTCATCACGTTTTGGATGTTAGTGCTCCCGCTTTAGTACAGCTTGCATTGAAAACACTAGCAAACTGATCTTGGGTTTAAATAACATTTCAATACAATTGTAATTATTTGTCCTTTCCTGGAAATTGTAACATTTAATTGTGAGTCGAAGTTCATGAACTTCGTGAATTTGCACGGGATGCAGTGGTTCCTTTTTCTCTGGATCTATATCTCCAGTACAAGTCAAACTGGCCGCCCTGGTGGAGGAAGGCCGTGCCTTCTCATTAAACAAGGAGGTTTCAAAACAACATTTCACTCACAGGTTCTATCTCCTTGGCAGCAGAAGATCCAGGCTTATAAATCTCATTTCACTTGCTTCACAACATGCACATCCACAGACAATTTAACATTATAGCAGATTCCGTGTCCAAAAAAGCTTTGGACCTACATCTTAGATGGTTACAATTTGAAGGATTTACAATGGATACTCTGGTCAGGAGTGTAAATTTCTATATTTTCTAAAGGAAGACATAAATTTCTATATTTTCTAAAGGAAGACAGGACAGATAGTGGGATATATAGTTTTTTGTTTTAATGTAAATGTATAAGAAACAGAAGTTAAGATAGCAGTGATACAAGCATGTATAAAGTCACCAGGTGATGGCTTTTGGTGCTACATAAGTCACATTACAGTAAATTTTTGTATATGGAAAATTTCCTTTGATTCAAACTTGAATATCCATGAAACTGTTCTTTTCTGGGAAAAAAAAATTTAAAATTCATTCAAATCTATATGCATCATTTGCAACCACAGTTTTAATCGGTATCTGTATTATTTTGTGGAGATTAAATACACTAAGAATTTGAATTATACAAGTTTAGGTGGGATTTATATAATAATAATAAATATAGTGAACTTTGTTTAATAATAATAAATATAATGGACCTAGTACACACTACATTGAATGGTCACTACTATTATAACTTTAATGGGTCCTATGGCTCTCATTAGACCCTTAGAGAGGATCTCAACATTCCATCCCTTTTTGAAAAGACTCGTCCTCGATGCTTATAGTAAGGATGCTCAACCATAAACCAGGGTCCCATGTACGAGTGTTGATCGCAACACTAAAGTAGTTTGGGAACCAAGGTCCCATGTACAAGAGATGGACACAAAACTGAAGTAATTCAAAAAGCTCGTCCATAAACATGAGTTTCATGTACGAGTGCTAAATGTAACACTAAACTAGTCTTGGAAGCTAACCCATAAGCCAAGGCCCCATGTACAAGTATGTGCCTCAATGTTGAGGTAGTCTAAGAAGCTTATCCATAAACACAAGTCCCATGTTGAACTGTTCATGTTGACTCCGAACTAATGACTCTTGAATGTGATTAATGATTGAGTATGATGCTTCAAATGCCCACTATGATCATGTGTGTTATTGTACAAGTTGTAGGTTGGGAAAAGCATGACCCAACCATCAAAATGACAACAACTAAGGGACACTATACCCAATGTCACCTCAATATAGGTCCCACACTTCAAGGGTGAATAGGTCAATCTAGGGAGATGATCCCGGTGACCCTGGGGGGATTGAGATGGATGGAAGGGAAAGAAGAGAAGTACCCCCCTAAAGGTTAGTGATGTAAGAGGAAATATGACTTTGATGACTAGTCTTCGGGTGGTTTAAGGTTGTCAAGTCTTTGGATGTCTGCAAAGGGTGTTTGTACCTGCCTGAGACACAATAAAAACCACACTTGCATATAGTAATGTTAGGTGGACAAACACGTTAAGCTTGTTGTCCCTAATTTGCAGCAATAATCAATGATATATATCAGCACATAAAAGATAATTAGGGATGCAATATAAGTGCTAAAAGTCCAATTGAATAAGCACGAGACAAGCTAGTAAAAACTAGTTTAGCTCAACAATGATAGAACAAGACTTTAACACAAAAAAAAGGTTATCATAAAAAACTAACTGTGGTGATATTTATCAACCTTATGGCTGTAACAAACTTGTTATTACAACAAGAGATTTAACCACTAAAACTCACTCAAAACTTGCAAAAAGACGTGTTGTACTTAGTAGATTATGTGGGTAGATTTTAGGCAATTTTCAACGGTTAAATTAGGAGTTATTGAAGAGTTTGGTTAGGGATTTCTTTAGTGCTAATGTCTGTAGGTTAAATTTGTAACAACATCAAGAAATACTTGGAGAAATGAAATGTCATAGTGGCTCAAACAAACATTTATAACATAGATTTGATTCCACTAGGAACAACTTCAAAATCACGAAATTTCATGTTTTCCAAAGCAACAATTTTATATTTCCAATGCAACAAGTGATGACTAATGCCTTTAATGATTGGGTTAATGGAGTTAAGAAAATAAAGAGCTAAAGGTACTACCTCATTGGGGATGTAAATCCTCTTACTCCCCAAGGCAAGTATCCCTAGCTAGGGTTTAGGTTAAGAGGGTGTATGCACTTATACTTCTCTTAGCAAACCCTTGTTAAAACAATAAAATTTAAACATAAAGTGATGGAGGCTAAGGTGGAGGTGTATTCCCTTATACTTCCTACCTAGGTCTAGCAAAATAACTTTGCCTTGAAACAAAATGATAATACAATGCAAAAAAGGCTTACCAATTCAAGGAAAATGCTAAGATAAGCCACCACAATAGCAAAGAAGAGCCTTCCAAGGCTAGTACATCACTTCCATCAACCAAATAACCAAGAAAGTAGCCATACACAAGAGAAAAAAAGAGAAATAACTAAGGATAGTGAAAATTTCAGTCCAATTATCTCTCCAAGATCGGAGATTTATGTTATGAAATGAGATCTTATGATGTCTATTTATACAAAATGTCTCCAAAATAGTTTGTCCACATAAGTTTAGGGTAAACCACAAGACTAGGGGTCAATAACCCTAATATTTCCCCTTTTACAAAACAATATTAAACAATTCACTTAAAATTTACTTTTACACAAAAGAAACCCTAATTCAAAGTGATGTCACCCCTCTAGGGGACGTTTTGACACTAGGAGCAAGTTGGTGGTGTTGGAGGAGTATAGTTAGGCTTCCCAAAGCCACATGTCAAGCATCCAAATCACTTTCTTCATGGTCAATGCCTCATTCTCCTCAAAACATCGTTGTGCCAATGAATGAAAACACCACCACCAAACCCTATCCCTCCTGGGTGATGTCATGCCTCTAAAGGTGACGTTTTGCCTCTCGTAGGAAAAACGTTCGGCATGTGAGGGCTAGGCTATGTCTTCCACAATGTATTCTATGCCTCCAAAGGTATGCCTCTCTCATCTGGCATGTGGGCCCTTGGCATCCACCCATGGGCTTCAAGCCCCATAGAAGCCCAAGTTAGGTTTGTTCCTCCAAAACTGTCCACCAACTAGGTCCTGCAAGACAAATAAGCATGCCCTCCAAGGATCCCAAGTCAAAATATCATGATAAGTAAATCAAGTCAATAAATGAGCCACCTAAGCATGTGCATCAATTATTATCCTATCAAACAATTAAGTGCTCAAAGATATTATGCGACTTGCCAAGCTTGGATATGGGAGGGTTGATGAGGTGTCCTATTGGATAGATCTTGCCCTAGGTCAATGAGTGTTTCCAAGAAGTGGTTAAGGATCAAGACTCAATGGGCATGGGGCTCATGACATACAAGGGGTTGTAGTGTCTCATTCATGGGTGCCTTTGTAGAGGGTGTGTGGCACCTTCGTTTGCAATGCAATTTTTACAAGCCCGCCATTTTTTTATTCTTTGTTTCTTTCATAATTTAAGGATAATTTTAAGGCCACTATCTTGGCGTGGTGTCCACATAATGTCCGTGTCACTCACAAATACCTAGCGAAAATGAGAAGGTTGTCTCGTGATGAGACCCCATTTCTATCAGCCATGCAATTGAGAGCCATTACCCTGGCTTGGTGACTAGATTATGGTAATTTCATACCACTAAATATCCATGACAATGATAGGCCAACTCGTGATGAGACTTCCTATCCTCCAACTAACCCTTTAAGCATTCATAATCATTATTCTTGTGAGTCCCCCTTTTCTTACAGATAAACATTTCATTGCTTTCTCGGGGGATCCCTGGGTGAAGCATATGGAAGGTTTATACATAGGATTTTATCTTTTACCCAAAAACAATCCCTCTGGGCCTTCATCCCTTTCTTCCCATAGAATGAGGGACAACCCCTTCTAGGGTCAGTACACCCTAAAATCCCAAGAGACAAGGAAATGGGGGGTTTAAGTGATGGAAAGTGGTAAGTATGGCTGGGAATGATATGATGGCTCTTCAAGGGAGTTTTTAGTAGTAAACCCATTCCCAAGGAAGACCACTTACTAGGGCTCAATGTCAACCACGAAGGTGAAACAGGGAAAAATGCATAATGTCCAAGCATATGTCATGAAATCTAAAGTAGTCTAAGATACAACATACTCAAATGCCTCAAATATTGAAATGACACTCACCATAACACCTTACTTGTACATCATGGAGCAAGGCCTATTTCCTTCCGGAAGCCAGCGGGTGTGGTGGATACCATCCTAAAAATTCTGACCTATGTGGTGGTGAGAAGGGTCTCCATCTATGCAAGTGGATGTTGTTGGTCATGTAGTCTCTCTTGGCACTCCATATCTGCAACATGAGGGCCTCGAGACATAATCTCCTTAGCTATCCCACAAAATGGGGATAACAATGTGCATCCAAATAAATAGAATCATCCATGTCCAAAAGGTCATCCACATAACTATAAAAGGTTAGTTGTAGATATGGAAGAAACACTTCCATTGGACAATATGCGAGATGAAATATATTACTTATAACCAACTCATGTCTTCCCTCAATTCTCTCTTCATATGGTGGAACACAGTCATCAAATAGAAGTTGTAAGCAATTATTTTCTTAGAATTGATCATTGTCCATGTACCAATGATCACTAGCATCCTTGAATTCATACCACCCATGTAGGTCTCTTATATACTCCTCTTCAATATGTGTCCAAAGTTCTAACCTTTGGATTGCTTCATAGGCTTCATGTAGTTTATGTACTTGGTGCTTCATATGGAGTTATAATATACAAATTGCTTTAAGGTATGAAATTCCTTATACTTTGAGTAGCCATTGTTTGATATACTCTTCAGAATCCATAGTGAGTTCAAGAAAACTTATAGGAAAACTTTATTCCACATAATTTTCATCTTCCACATACTGTGCATACATCCCTGTACACTCCTTAACGATGGGGGTGTTAATTTTTATATGTGTTTCCAGATTTAGATAATTGTATGTCACATTATAATTATACACATAAAAATATACCAAGATCATTGAAGTCACACCATGCACAAAGAGACACGGAATTTACCATGGGAAAACCCACAATGGGGGGAAAACCCAACAACCCTTCCTCTAGAAAAATATCCAACCAAGAACCACAACTACAATGTCACAATGAAGAAACCCTAGCCCAAAGGCTCAAAACCAAGAAAATAATGTCTCCTTGCTGCAATTTCGTCTTCCTGGCTGCAATAGCGAACCTTCTTGATAAGAGAACGAGTTTAAGTTGTTTCAAATGAGGCCTATGCGCCTCCTATTTATATTAGACTGTTGACTTCTTCCTGGGCCGATCTGAGCCTTCATTGGGGCCGACTTTACATCAAAACAATGTTATTTTACATTAAATTAATCTGTTTTCTTATCCTGGAGCCGACTTCTCATTCTAAACTTCTTCTAGGGGTTTCTTCATTGTTTCTTCTTGATGAATGGCTTCCCGAAGTTGCAAAAAACTAGCACTCCCTCTCAACGAGGAAGGCATTCATCAAACATATCTTGTACTTGTTCTTGGTATTCTTCCGTCATAGAAAAGTTTATCCATGAGCCTCGTTAGATATATTAATGATCCATCTCCACAACCATGTGTCTAGCACCTTGGTTCATTCTTGTCCCATGAAAAGAATTATGACCACATCGGAGCCACATTCACTCATAGTTGATCCTGGAATGTCCACATTCCCACATGATCATGAGCATCTTTAGAATGATCAAGATCAATCCTAGAAAGTACATATTCCCATAGAATCACTCCATGAATGCATTTAGCTCGATGCTATCAAACACATTGAATTGCACCTAAAACACCTAAAGTATTTAGTCTGTAGAAGACTACGTCAGGGCACATCTATTCTAGATGTAGATGTTCCCTATCTCCCCTGGTATGCAACCCAATACTAGGAGAAGGGTCGGCCCGATGCTTATCGGGGACACTCACCTCACCATGAGTGTTATGTCCGATGCAATTCACACACATTGGAGGAGTCCTCAGTCCATTGAGAACTACGTAGCTTGAGTCCATCGAAGACAACGTCGGGCTTCGAGTCTTCAGTCCATTGAAGACTATACCAGGGTCCCAAGCCTTCAGTCCATCGAAGACTACCCTGGGATCATTCCCACATGGTCAAGTTTCTCTGACCAATCTTGGAATGTCTACCTGATATCCTCCCAGAGATCTAACAACAACTCAAATCTTTATTCCGTCGAAGATTACATTTGGGCCTATTCCCACATGATCAATTCCTTTTGATCAATCTTGGAATATCGACACGATGCTGCAATCATCAACACTCCCCCAGGGAAAGATTTTCATTCCTTCCAAGCTTGTCCTAGACAAAGGATTAGTGCAAATGTCAGCTACCTACTCATCTGTGGATATATGATGGAGCCTCACTACTCCTTCCTGCATCATGTCTCTGATGAAGTCTTGCAAGATCCTTCGAAAGCCACGCTGCTTCATAACTTGTGTCACTAGCTGTGATATATGACTAAGTGCTACAGATATCTGCTTCCCTTCTTGTCTAGAAATCTTGCTCGATCCCAAGCTAAAGTAGCACCCCAAGGGCTCGATTTGTCTTCTGCACTCCCAAACCAAAAACTGTATATCCTGGAAGTCGTACTTCATCGTCGAAGACCAATCATATCTATCTGTACCACAACATAGGTACCTGCATGTTGTGTTGTAACCCAATAATACGGTCATGGCTCAACCATGATATACTGGCACAAGGTGCTCTCTGCAAGGAAAATGTCTATCCCGCCACACAACTTCCTCAGATGTGTCGTCATAGGTGTGGCCATGGACTTCCTGTCCATCATGCTAAACCTCTTCAGTCTCCTCACTAAAGATCTCATCTGGTGCCTGCCATGCTTCCAATCCCAATATATCTGGTCAATATCCTTCATCTCGAAATTTAAAATCAACTCCCTCTATTTGAAAGAATCCTCGAACCATGCTTCCATCTGCTGCATGCCCCTTTGCATCCTACAAAGTGTCACGAAACCATGTTGGCTTCTTATTGATCATTGACTCCCTCTGAGTCTATACAAACTGAAGATTGACTGTTCATGACTCTTCCTTTGAGCCAATTGACTCCCTCAGAAGTTTGACTCCCTCTTAGTCCTTTCAGGCCTGTTGTTTTGTTGTCATACATTTCTTGTTCTTAACCTAGAACAAGGGGCTCCCATACCAGAGATAATGACCCTTATGCCAAAATAAGGATAAGGGTTCTCGTACTAAGGATAATGACCCTTCTATAAAAAATAAGAAGTCTAACCTCCCGTACTAGGATAATAACTAAGATGGCCTCTCGTAGGGATAACAACCAAAGTGGCCTCCTATACCAAGATAATAACCAAACAAAAAATGGACTCCCGTACCATGGAAAATGGTCCAATATAAAATGAATAAAAGAAGCCTACTTAACAATGGGCTCTCTTACCAGGGAAAATGGCCCAATACAAAAGAAAATTAAAATAACTAAATTATACTTACAGTGAGAGTTGTAGAAGTCCTCTTGATGTATTTAGTAGAAATAATCGCTTCGAGGTTCGTCGTTAGGTTTAGTCTTGTTTTGTGGATGTTCATCAACATCAACTATTGATGCACATTTCTTTTCTTTTCTTTTCCTTTGAGGACAATCTCTAACATAGTGACCAAACTCGTCACAAATGCAACATTGGATCTTTGAAAGATCCCTCTTCTTTCTTGATGGTTGTCTATTCTTCTTTTAGAATTTTCCTTTCCCTTTTCTTGCATGGCTACAAATGCTTTCTCTTCTTCTTCTTCTGGAGGTTTTTGCAAGATTTATCTGGATAGAATTTGGGTTTCTTCTTGAACACAATCAGACCATAGATTTTCAAACTTGGGTAACTTTTTACATTCGCAAATGCTCTGAATAAATGGATCCCATGATATTGATAATCCATTAAGAGATATAGTGACAAGTTCTGCATCTAGAAATTCATATCCAATAGATTTAAGTTGATCTCTTATCTCGGAGACCCTTGTTAAATATATGTTGATTGAATCTGAATTCAACATCTTGATGCATCGAAGCTGATTTCTCAAAGCTAACTTTCTGTTGATGTTCTTGATTTCGAATAATTTTACCAAGGCTATGTACATTTCCTTCGCAGTCTTTAGTTCTGCAATGTGTGGAATCAGATGCTCTCTAACAGAGTCTACCAAGATTCTTTTGGTCATTACTGCTTTCTTCCTGTGCTTGACCTTCTCCTCATCTTCTTTTGGCTCAGGAATGCCCTAGTTGATGTATTCCAGAAGATCATTTTCTTCTAGGATAAGAAGTATATTAGTCTTCCATTCTATGAAGTTGGTGGCACCTTCCAATCTGTCTTCTACTCTGAGACTGGTCTTCATCTTGAATAGGGTCAAGCCTCCAAACCCTAAAAATTCAAACGTGTCCAAACTGCAATCTAAAAACACCAGGAGGTGCGCTTGACCAAGGCGAGTTGTTCTATGCAAGTATTAGTCCTAGCGTGGACCAAAAAGACCCCCATTGAACCATCCAAAGATTCAAATCTGCAGTAGTTGCTGCAATACTTGAATTTCAAATGTTTGCAGTTTCCCAGTCTTTGTGCTATGGCGGATCTCTAGTCCCACTCTGATACCATGTTGATTTTTATATGTGTTTCCAGATCTAGATAACTATATGTCACATTATAATTATACACATAAAAATATGCCAAGATCACTGAAGTCACACCATGCACAAAGAGACACAAAATTTACCCTGGGAAAACCCACATTGGGGGAAAATCCTATAAATGCTTCCTCTAGAATAATATCCAACCAAGAACCATAAGTACAATGTCACAATGAAGAAACCTTAGCCCAAAGGCTCAAAACTAAGAAACGAATGTCTCCTTGCTGCAATTTCGACTTCCTGGCTACAGTAGCGAACCCTCTTGAGAAGAGGACGAGTTTTGGTTGTTGCAAATGAGGCCTAGGAACCTCCTATTTATATTAGACTGTTGACTTCTGCCTGGGCTAACTTGAGCCTTCACTGGGGCCGACTTTACATCAAAACATTGTTATTTTACATTACATTAATCTGTTTTCTTATCCTAGAGCCGACTTCTCATTCTGAACTTCTTCTAGGGGTTTCTTCAGTGTTTCTTCTTGATGAATGGATTCTCGAAGTTACCAAAAACTAACAGGGGGGTCATATATCCATGTAAAATACCATAAGATGATATAAGGATGAGAGCTATGATTTTGAGGTGGCAAGTTTTAAATGGACCTCACCTCTTTAATACACTGCAAATACATTTTATATAGTATGTCAAATTGATATTGCTAAATTGTTATTTTCCCTAGATTTGGTCTAACTTCAATTAGAGAAACTTGTCAAAAGTTATCTACTTTTCAATACTGAGAATAAAGTTGTGGTTGTAACAAAAAGAACCCTAAGATGGATAATTTTAAAATGATGACATATTCACTTCTTGGAATTTGATTTGAACAACTCTTTTATTTTATTTTAAATTTGATATTTTTTCGAAAGGAACTCAGATCTACAATTAGTTTCTTCAAATTCTACACAAAAGGCTACATGAATTGATTTGAATGGCATGACCCTATTTTTTCTTGTAAAAATTTGGAAAACATGGGAAACAAATATTCACCTTTGTCCCACGAAAGAGCTCTGATATCACTTGTAGTGATCTTTAACCCTTAAAATTGATCACAAACAATATATTAGAAATGATCTTTTACTTCCTATAAGGAACTATGGTACTCTCATAGATACAAAATCAAACTATTGCAACTGCTGAGGGGATCATGAAAAAGTGTATAGTCTTCACCCTCTACAAAACCGATGATACAATTCTCATCATGCGAATGAATGTGTCAATGTCGAACATGAAGAGAAATCATTGGATTACCGACCATTGATGAATGTCGTTAACCAATGTGAGACAAACTCACCAATGATGTCAATGAGTGTCAAGGTACCTGAGTACATCTTGCGAAGTGCGAATACATGGGATGATGTCGAGCCACTTGCAAGATATAACGATCAAGGGACATTTATATATTCCCATGATTTCTAGCGAGAGAGCTTCCCATTAAGGCATGCAAGCATTAAGGTACTAAAAAATGAACTCTAGTCTATATCCCAGATAAGGTGTCGAGGTCGATGGGGAAAGACTGTTGAAAGGTGGGCCTTAAGGAATCCCATATCAGTCAACATGATTTTATAAAAAGATTGGTAGGACTATAAATGTAAAGATCTCGGTAGCAACAGGGTTTATGGCAAGGAAATGTAATCATGAAAAGTGGGTTTGTTTTATTCAGGAGGAAAATTGGAAAGGCAAAAATAAACTGAAAAGATAAGGGAAATGATGTATGCAACTCAGAAAAATAGGTGTGTGGAATCATGAAAGTTAAGGCAATGGAAGATGGCTTCAAAATAGATGATTAATCATCCTTGAAGGAGAAATGGGATAGTGTCACGGCATGAAATTTGACAAAATGTTGCTGTGTATCAACAAAATGTTTTTGTGTAACAACAAACATCAGGATGCGCAAAAAGGCTCTGTGTATCAAAAAAATGTTATTGTGTATCAACAAACATCAAGATGCGCAAAAAGTTGTTGTGTAACAACAAAATGTTTCTGATGAGTAACAACTCCTTCAAGCTGTCTAGCAAACATGTTTTTTCTGAAAAATATCACTTCGTCATAAAATTTGATTGTCTTTGAACCTAAAAAAGCTTTAGCACTAATCCTGCATGAAAATTTGTGAGAGCGTTGAGAAACATAAAATGCAGGAATTAGTACGAATGCTAGCAACCAAACAAAATGAAATGTGTCTTTCTTACCTGTTTCTTTTGTGTGCTAGTTTCTTTGTCGATTGCTTTGTGAAATGACTCATGAAAACAAATTAGCCTAAATGTAAAAAACATTGTTTTAAGGAATGATTGAGATGTTCATTTGCAAAATTTTATTGTAGTTTTGATGTGTTTTTATATTTATATTTTTATAATTTTTTTTATTGTTTTTCTTTGTTTGTTTTGTTGTTTTTGCTTTTATAATGAAAATAGTTATTATTTTTCTTTGTTTGTTTTTATTATTTTTGTTTTATAATAAAAAAAAACAAAAACATTATAAAATATGATTTATTTACAAAACAAACAAAATAAAAATAAATGTTATTTTTATTAATTACTTTTGTTATTATATTACAAACCAAAATAAAAATAACAATAATTTATGTTTTGATCAACTACAAACAAAAATACAATATACCACAAAGAGCATTGATTACTAAATAAAATTGGACTCTTAGATAACATGCCATGTGGAGCAGAGTTTGTTATTAACTTGAATTCTTCTTATTGGAGGGTGCCGTATTCAAACAGTTCAAAACAAATTGTTTTTCCCTCACGCAGTCTCCAAAATGGTTGTGAAATCTAGAAATTAGCTCGCAAGTTACCTAATTGCCTCCGTTATTGAGAAAACCCATGTTTTAGTTTTTCCTAATTCGCCTCGGTTTGCTCATAAAATGTCTTTTAAAATCATGTGTATTAACAGTTACACATTTTTGGCAATTACGTTTTTTGGCAATTATCTCTGAAGAAATTGAGAATTGGATGATGCCTGCTGTGGTAAAATTTCTAGAGCTTGTCTCTCACAGAGAAGTTCAGATTGATCACCCTTATTCCAGGTGGGTCATACAATGCCGAATGATGTAAATTCATTCCATGGCCATGCTTTTGATAAGCCTGTCATGCTCCCAATAAGTTTTAATTACAACTAAAGGTTTTTAATTTATGGTCAGAAGAATGACAGAAAGTCATGAGGGCGAAAATGTTTGCAGGTTTCAATTAAATGCAAGATATGGCATTGTTGCCACTCAGATCAACGAGAAGTTTGCAAGCATGAGATTGTTTCAGCTGGTGCTCACACTGTTTCAACATGGAAAAATGAAACTCTGATCGTGCAAAAATTGCATATATATATATATATATATATATTTTATATTTTGTTTTAAGTTTTTTTTTATTGCATTCCTAAATAAAATAATCCTAATGAACCTACGGTTTTATTGTTTGCAGATCACTGTTACAGCAAAAAAAAAAACGTCATTGTTTCAGCATGAATTTTTTTTACTGTAACAACATGTAAATGTTTCGCTGTAACATCATGTTGTAACAACATGTAAAATTTTCGCTGTAATAGCATGTAAAATTTCGCTATAACAACATGTAAAATTTTCGCTTTATCAGCATGCTGTAGCAACATGTAAATTTTTCGCTATAACAACATGTAAAATTTCGTTTTGTTTTTATTCATCTAATGTTTTATTGTTTTTACTGTTAACCATGTTTGCAAAAACATTCATTACTGAAATCAAAATCATCTATATTTTATGATTCTCGCGATCGCACGAAGCGCGGAGGAGAGCATACTTATTTAAATTTTTTTTTAGAGCAAAAACGTTATTTTATTCATTATCCTACAAACTCTATGCTAATTGAAACTTAAAGATTAGTTACGTGTAGTCAAACTTCCAATGGAGCCAAGCACTCAACAGTAACAAAAATATATTCATGTGCAATTTTTCAAATGAAATATAGAAATTTACAAGAATAATTTTTTTTTGTTGCTATAATGACAAACTAACTAAGAAATAAAATTTATCTAATCGAGTGCTTACCTGGAACCATTGTTCGATAATGCTTTCATAGGCGCGTTTTTTTTCGCTCAGATCTTGGTGTAACTCCTCTTCATCTTCCTCAATCTCCTGCTCGAATGGTTGTTCGTCATCAAATATGTAGGGTTCTTCAAATGTTGAATCTTTGTGCGTTTCTGAAGAAGTATTCGAATCTTTAATTGCTGTCAATATCTCCTCTTCCTGAGGAGATCCCGACTTTCGAGAGGATCTGAATGAGTAGTTCCAATATGATACTCATTGTTAAAACATATTGAAAAAGAGGTTCTTACAGCACCCAAATCAAAAATAAAAAAACTGAAAATCATACTTGTTGAAACACATACTCTCTACAGTTGCGGAAAACACACTTGCTACAATTGAAATTCACACTTGCGAAAAATGAAATTTGAGTAAATTGAAATTCACACTCTAGAGCTGGCAGGGAGAACATGAGGAGTCTCCACTCAAGTAGCTGCTATGACCCCTTACCAACATACATAAATCAAATTAAACTTCATTCCATCGTGCTTCCCCAACAACGATGCCAAAATGTTAGGCGAAAATATTGTCGTTTAATTCCATTGTAGTATTTTCCAAGGTTCGTAGGCTTACGAAGAACATGCACTATATATGCAAGACAAAAGTGGAAGTAATCTAATCTAAATTGTTGAAATGAAACTAATCTAGGAAAGCCTCGAAAGACTAACTAGGAAAGCGGGAAATTGCATAAGGGAAAAACAATACAACATGTGAAGAGTTGAACGACAAAAGACATGTGTGAGCTCACATAATATATCAATCTCAAATTATATTACAAGAGTCAAATGACAAAGCATGAAAGAATAACAAAGCTAAGAATCCCCTTCTCCTAATTACAAGACTAAATTATGAATTACATGCCTCCCAATTATGAATAACATGATGTCTCCCTCCCCTTCATGAAGAGATAACACTCTCTTATATACATGAAAGTCTCGAAGAGTGTTATAATTACAGATCCGCTATTCTCTCAACTTATTCCTTCAAATCCTCCACTCATATCTTGGATAAGATATCATATCAAAATATCCATGATCTTCTCCTTTGAATATGCTTGAATGATTGTCCCAAATATTCTTCAAGTCTTCAAAGCTTGAAGATGAAATTCGAATTTGAGCCTAGGTGGTAATATTTGACTTTGTTGAAATATTCACATACACATCATCAAACTCATCCAACCTTGATATATAATGAAATTATGTTATTTTTCTAATATTTAATCACAAATTCACTTATAATACTGAAATGAATACAATGGAAAATAATAAGGAGAAACCCACATATATTTATGAAAATGGTATGATGAAAGGTTAATGGGACGATGAAATGTAAGGAATAATGAAGGGAAAGGTGGATGAAAATAGGACATTTCTGAGGCCCAACATACCCCCCAACTCAACTTGTTGCATGTCCTCATGCAACCATGCATGGATCTTCTTAAGAACTTTTGGCATTTAAACTATGGCTTTGATTGATGATGTCTTTTTAATAAGGAATATTTCCAGGATTTGACATACAGGAGTAGCAACATGTAAAATACATGTGTAACAGCATGTAATACATGTGTAACAGCATGTGAAATTTTCTTATGGTTGGTTCTTGTGTGACAACCATGAATACAAAAGATGTCGGTTCTTGTGTTAACAACATTCATTTCATTTATTGATTTTCTTGCTGCAATAATTTAGCCATGTACTCACTGAAAATAATAAGCTATCAATGTGCAGAAGAGAGCATCACTGAGTATAAGAAAGCATTTTCTTTATCTTTATGAATCATGCCAATATGTGTATTAATCGAAATGCAACAAAGTGTCATTGGAAAAGAAAATTTGGTAAACAGTAAATGAGACGGAAAAATGGAGTGATAATAGTGGAAAAATGGAATACTGGTAGTGAATATATCCCCCCCCTAACTGAATCGGTTGCATTCCCTTATGCAACTTAGTGTAGGTCATGGAAGGAAAGAGAGCATGGCGGGGAAATTTTCCAAAATATTTAAGTTGGCATATAAGGAATTATGTGATTAAAGCTTAGAAAAGAACATACCTCCACTTACCGAAAAAGTAGATGTAGCTATTGCGGTTGCTGGATCAGGAAAATGTGACTGGTGCTGTAGATGCAGTTGCTGGAGAAAAGAATGTCTGACTGTGATTGATGGAAGATGGAAGGTGTCACTGGTGCAAGATCAGGAAAATGGAACTGCTAATGATGCTACTGCTGTAACTGGATAATGGGAAGTGAAGGAATTTGAACTGCTACTGCTGGATCATGAGAAATGTGGAAGGGAGATAATATGGAACTATGGTACTCTTATAAATCCAAAATCAAACTATTGCAGCTACTGAGGGGATCATGAAAAAGTGTATAGTCTTCACCCGCTACAAAACTGATGGTACAATTCTCATCATGTGAATGAATGTGTCGATGTCGATCATGAAGAGAAATCATTGGATTACCGACCATTGATGAATGTCGTTAACCAATGCGAGACAAACTCACCAGTGATGCCAATGAGTGTCAAAGTACCCGAGTACATCTTGCGAAGTGTGAATACATGGGCTGACGTCGAGCCACTTGAAAGATCTAACGATCAAGGGACAGTGATGTATTCCCATGATTTCTAGCGAGAGAGATTTCCATTAAGGCATGCAAGCCTCAAGGTACTCAAAAATGAACTCTAGTCTATATCCCAGATAAGGTATCAAGGTCGATGGGGAAAGACTGTTGAAAGGTGGGCCTTAAGGAATTCCATATCAGTCAACACAAGTTTATAAAAAGTTTGGTAGAACTATATATGTAAAGATCTCAGTAGCAACAGGTTTTATGGCAAGGAAATGTAATCATGAAAAGTGGGTTTGTTTTATTCAGGAGGAAAACTGGAAAGGCAAAAATGAAATAAAAAAGATAAGGGAAATGATGTATGCAACTCATAAAAATAGGTGTGTGGAATCATGCAAGTCAAGGCAATGTAAGATGGCTTCAACACAAATGATTAATCAGCCTTGAAGGAGAAATGGGATAGTGTCACAACATGAAATTTGACAAAATGTTGTTGTGTATCAACAAAATGTTTCTCTGTAACAACAAACATTAGGATGCGCAAAAAGGTTCTGTGTATCAGCAAAATGTTGTTATATATCAGCAAACATCAAGATGCGCAAAAATTTGCTGTGTAACAACAAAATGTTTTTGATGAGTAACATCTCCTTCAAGCTGTCTAACAAACATGTTTTTCTGAAAAATATCACTTCGTCATAAAATTTGATTGTCTTTGAACCTGAAAAAGCTTTAGCACTAAACCTACATGAAAATTTGTGAGAGCGTTGAAAAACATAAAATGCAGGAATTAGTACGAATGCTAGCAACCAAACAAAATGAAATGTGTCTTTCTTACCTGTTTCCTTTGTGTGCTAGTTTCTTCGTCGATTGCTTTGTGAAATGACTCATGAAAACAAATTATCCTAAATGTAAAAAACATTGTTTTCAGGAATGATTGAGATGTTCATTTGCGAAATTTTATTGTAGTTTTGATGTATTTCTATATTTTTATTTTTATAATGTTTTTATAATTATTTTATTGTTTTTCTTTGTTTGTTTTGTTGTTTTTGCTTTTATAATAAAAATAGTTATTATTTTTCTTTGTTTGTTTTTATTGTTTTTGTTTTATAATAAAACAAAACAAAAACATATATAAAATATGATTTATTAATTATTTTTATTCTTATATTAAAAACCAAAATAAAAATAACAATAATTTCTGTTTTGATCAACCCCAAACAAAAATACAATATATCACAAAGAGCGTTGATTAGTAAATCAAATTGGACTTTTAGATCATGTGCCATGTGGAGCAGAGTTTGTTATTAACTTGAATTCTTCTTCTTGGAGGGTGCCGTATTCAAACAGTTCAAAACAAATCGTTTTTCCCTCACGCAGTCTCCAAAACGGAGCTCCAAAGAACCCTGAATTTCTCTCAGATGGCTGTGAAATCCAGAAAATCGCTTGCCAATTACCTAACTGCCTCTGTTCCCGAGAAAACCCATGTTTTATTTTTTCCTAATTCGCCTCGGTTTGCTCAGTAAATGTGTTTTAAAATCATGTGTTTTAACAGTTACGCATTTTTGGCAATTACGTTTTCTGGCAATTATCTCTGAAGAAATTGAGAACTGGATGATGCCTGCTGTGGTAAAATTTCTAGAGCTTGTCTCTCACAGATAAGTTCACATTGATCACCCTTATTCCAGGTGGATCATACAATGTCGAACGATGTAAATTCATTCCATGGCCATGCTTTTGATAAGCTTGTCTTGCTCCCAATAAGTTTTAATTGCAACTAAAGGTTTTTCTGTTTATTGTTTTGTTGCAGGTTTTAATTTATGGTCGAAAAAATGAAAGCAAGTCATGAGGGCGAAAATGTTTGCAGGTTTCAATTAAATGCAAAAGATGGCATTGTTGCTACTCAGATCAACGAGAAGTTTGCAAGCATGAGATTGTTTCAGCTGGTGCTCATACTGTTTCAACATGGAAAAATGAAACTTTGATCGTGCACAAATTGCAGTTTATTTATTTTAAGTTTTGTTTTTATTGCATTCCTAAATAAAATAATCCTAATGCACCTACGGTTTTACTGTTTGCAGATCACTGTTACAGCAAAAAAAAAAAAGTCACTGTTTCAACATGAAATGTTTTTACTGTAACAACTTGTAAAAGTTTTGTTGTAACAACATGTAAAATTTTTACTGTAACAACATGTAAAATTTCGCTATCGCAACATGTAAAATTTTCGCTGTATCAACATGTAAAATTTTTGCGGTAAGAACATGTAAAATTTTGTTTTGTTTTTATTCATCTAATGTTTAATTGTTTTTACTGTTAAGCATGTTTGCAAAAAAATTCATTCCTGAAATCAAAATCATCCATATTTTCTAATCCTTGCGATCGCACGAAGCGCGGAGGAGAGCATACTTATTTAAAAAAAAAATTAGAGCAAAAACGTTGTTTTATTCGTTAGCCTACCTACTCTATGCTAATTGAAACTTAAAGATTAGTACGTGTAGTCAAACTTTCAATGGAGCCAAGGCATGCAACAGTAACAAAAATATATTCGTGTGCAATTTTTCAAATGAACGATAGAAATTTACAAGAATAAACGAATTTTGTTGCTGTAACGACAAACTAACTAAGAAATAAAATTTATCTAATCGAGTGCTTACCTGGAACCATTATTCGATAATGATTTCATAGGCGTGTTTTTCCTCGCTCGGATCTTCCTGTAACTCCTTTTCATCTTCCTCAATCTCCTGCTCGAATGATTGTTCATCATCAAATATGTAGGGTTCTTCAAATGTTGAATCTTTCTGTGTTTCTGAAGAAGTATTTGAATCTTTAATTGTTGTCAAGATCTCATCTTCCTGAGAAGGAGAGATCCCGACTTTCACGAGGATCTAAGTTAGTAGTTCCAAGATGACACTCATTGTTAAAACATATTGAAAAAGGGGTTCTTACAACACCCAAATCAAAAATAAAAAAACTGAAAATCATACTTGCTGAAACACATACTCTCTACAGTTGCGGAAAACACACTTGCTACAATTGAAATTCACACTTGCGAAAAATGAAATTTCCGTAAATTGAAATTCACACTCTAGAGCTAGCAGGGAGAACATGATGAGTCTCCACTCAAGTAGCTGCTATGATCCCTTACCAACATACATAAATCAAATTAAACTTCAATCCATCGTGCTTCCCCAACAATGGCGCCAAAATGTTAGGCGGAAATATTGTCGTTTAATTCCGTTGTAGTATTTTCCCAACTATTTAATTTGTTAATCCGAGATTCATAGGCTTACGAAGCACATGCACTATATATGCAGAACTGAAGTGGAAGTAATCTAATCTAAATTGCTGAAATGAAACTAGTCTAGGAAAGCATCGAAAGACTAACTAGGAAAGCGAGAAATTGCATAAGGGAAAAATAATACAACATGTGAAGAGTTGAACGACAAAAGACATATGTGAGCTCACACAATATATCAATCTCAAATTATATTACAAGAGTCGAATGACAAAGCATGAAATAATAACAAAGCTAAGAATCCCCTTCTCCTAATTACAAGACTAAATTATGAATTACATGCCTCCCAATTATGAATAACATGATGTCTCCCTCCCCTTCATGAAGAGATAACACTCTCTTATATACATGAAAGTCTTGAAGAGTGTCCTAATTACAGATCCGCTATTCTCTCAACTTATTCCTTCAAATCCTCCACTCATATCTTGGATAAGATATCCTATCAAAATCTCCATGATCTTCTCCTTTGAATATGCTTAAATGATTGTCTTAAATATTCTTCAAATCTTCAAAGCTTGAAGATGAAATTCGAATTTGAGGTTAGGTGGTAATATTTGACTTTGTTGAAATCTTCACATACACGTCATCAAACTCATCCAACCTTGATATATAATGAAAATATGTTATTTTTCTAATATTTAATCACAAATTCACTTATAATACTGAAATGAATACAATGGAAAATAATAAGGAGAAACCCACATATATTTATGAAAATGGTATGATGGAAGGTTAATGGGACGATGAAATGTAAGGAATGATGAAGGGAAAGGTGGATGAAAATAAGACATTTCTGAGGCCCAACATACCCCCCAACTCAACTTGTTGCATGTCCTCATGCAACCATGCATGGATCTTCTTAAGAACTTTTGGCATTTAAACTATGGCTTTGATTGATGATGTCTTTTTAATAAGGAATATTTCCAGGATTTGACATACATGAGTAGCAACATGTAAAATACATGTGTAACAACATGTAATACATGTGTAACAGCATGTGAAATTTTCTTATGGTTGGTTCTTGTGTGACAACCATGAATACAAAAGATGTCAGTTCTTGTGTTAACAACATTCATTTCACTTATTGATTTTCTTGCTGCAATAATATAGCCATGTACTCACTGGAAATAATAAGCTATCAATGTGCATAAGAGAGCATCACTGAGTATAAGAAAGCCTTTTCTTTATCTTTATGAATCATGCCAATATGTGTATCAATCGAAATGCAACAAAGTGTCGTTGGAAAAGAAAATTTGGTAAACAGTAAATGAGATGGAAAAATGGAGTGATAATAGTGGAAAAATGAAATACTGGTAGTGAATAGGTAGTGAATATATCCCCCCCCCCCAACTGAATTGGTTGCATGCCCTCATGCAACTTAGTGTAGGTCATGGAAGGAAAGAGAGCATGGTGGGGAAATTTTCCAAAATATTCAAGTTGGCATATAAGGAATTATGTGATTAAAGATTAGAAAAGAACATACCTCCACTTACCGAAAAAGTAGATGTAGCTGTTGCGGTTGCTGGATTAGGAAAATTTGACTGGCGTTGTAGCTGCAACTACTGTAATTGCTGGAGAAAAGAATGTTTGACTGTGACTAATGGAAGATGGAAGGTGTCACTACTGGAAGATCAGGAAAATGGAACTGCTAATGATGCTACTGCTGTAATTGGATCATGGGAAGTGAAGGAATCTAAATTGCTACTGCTGGATCATGAGAAATGTGGAAGGGAGAGAATATGGAACTGTGGTACTCTCATAGATCCAAAATCAAACTGCTGCAACTACTGAGGGTATCATGAAAAAATGTATAGTCTTCACCCGCTACAAAACCGATGGTACAATTCTCATCATGCGAATGAATGTGTCGATGTTGAGCATGAAGAGAAATCACTGGATTACCGGCCATTGATGAATGTCGTTAACCAATGCGAGACAAACTCACCAGTGATGTCAATGAGTGTCAAGGTACCCGAGTACATCTTGCGAAGTGCGAATACATGGGCTGATGTCGAGCCACTTGCAAGATCTAATGATCAAGGGACATTGATGTATTCCCATGATTTCTAGCGAGAGAGATTTCTATTAAGGCATGCAAGCCTCAAGGTATTCAAAAATGAACTCTAGTCTATATCCCAGATAAGGTGTCGAGGTCGATGGGGAAAGACTGTTGAAAGGTGGGCCTTAATGAATCCCATATTAGTCAACACGATTTTATAAAAAGATTGGTAGGACTATAGATGTAAAGATCTCAGTAGCAACAACGTTTATGGCAAGGAAATGTAATCATGAAAAGCGGGTTTGTTTTATTCAGGAGGAAAAATGGAAAGGCAAAAATAAACTGAAAAAGATAAGGGAAATGATGTATGCAACTCATTAAAATAGGTGTGTGGAATCATGAAAGCTAAGGCAATGAAAGATGGATTCAACACAAACGATTAATCAACCTTGAAGGAGAAATGGGATAGTGTCACAACATGAAATTTGGCAAAATGTTGTTGTGTATTAACAAAATGTTTCTGTATAACAACAAACATCAGGATGCGCAAAAAGGTTCTGTGTATCAGCAAACATCAAGATGCACAAAAAGTTTTTGTGTAACAACAAAATGTTTTTTATGAATAACATCTCCTTCAAGCTGTCTAGCAAACATGTTTTTCTAAAAAATATCACTTCGTCATAAAATTTGATTGTCTTCGAACCTGAAAATTCTTTAGCACTAATCATGCATGAAAACTTGTGAGAGCGTTGAAAAACATAAAATGCAGGAATTAGTACGAATGCTAGCAACCAAACAAAATGAAATGTGTCTTTCTTACATGTTTCCTTTGTGTGCTAGTTTCTTCGTCGATTGCTTTGTGAAGTGAATCATGAAAACAAATTAGCCTAAATGTAAAAAACATTGTTTTCAGGAATGATTGAGATGTTCATTTGCGGAATTTTATTGTAGTTTTGATGTGTTTTTATATTTTTATTTTTATAATGTTTTTATTGTTTCTCTTTGTTTGTTTTGTTGTTTTTGCTTTTATAATAAAAATAGTTATTATTTTTCTTTGTTTGTTTTTATTGTTTTTTTTTTTTTATAATAAAACAAAACAAAAACATATATATAATATGATTTATTTACAAAACAAACAAAATAAAAATAAATGTTATTTTTATTAATTTTTGTTGTTGTTATATTACAAACCAAAATAAAATTAACAATAATTTCTATTTTGATCAACCCCAAACAAAAATACAATATACCACAAAGAGCGTTGATTAGTAAATCAAATTGGACTTTTAGATCATGTGGCATGCAAAGCAGATTTTGTTATTAACTTGAATTCTTCTTCTTGGAGGGTGTCATATTCAAACAGTTCAAAACAAATCGTTTTTCCCTCACGCAGTCTCCAAAACGGAGCTCTGAAGATCCATGAATTTCTCCAAATGCTTGTGAAATCCAGAAAATTGCTTGCAATTTACCTAATTGCTTCTGTTCCCAAGAAAACCCATGTTTTAGTTTTTCCTAATTTGCCTCGGTTGGTTCAACGAATGTGTTTTACAATCATGTGTTTTAAAAGTTACACATTTCTGGCAATTATGTTTTTTGTCAATTATCTCTGAAGAAATTGAGAGCTGGATGATGCCTGCTGTGGTAAAATTTCTATAGCTTGTCTTTCACAGAGAAGTTCAGATTGATCACCCTTATTCCAGGTGGATCATACAATGTCGAACGATGTAAATTCATTCCATGGCCATGCTTTTGATAAGCCTGTCATGCTCCCAATAAGTTTTAATTGCAACTAAAGGTTTTTCTGTTTATTGTTTTGTTGCAGGTTTTAATTTATGGTCAGAAGAATGAAAGCAAGTCATGAGGGCGAAAATGTTTGCAGGTTTCAATTAAATGCAAGAGATGGCATTGTTGCTACTCAGATCAACGAGAAGTTTGCAAGCATGAGATTGTTTCAGCTGGTGCTCATACTGTTTCAACATGGAAAAATGAAACTCTGATCGTGCACAAATTCCAGATTTTTTTTCTTTTTTATATTTTGTTTTAAGTTTTGATTTTATTGCATTCATAAATAAAAGAATCCTAATGCACCTATGGTTTTATTGTTTGCAGATCACTGTTACAGCTAAAAAAAAAAAACGTCACTATTTCAGCATGATTTTTTTTTACAGTAACATGTAAAAGTTTCGCTGTAACAACTTGTTGTAACAACATGTAAAATTTTCACTGTAACAGCATGTAAAATTTCGCTGTAGCAACATGGTGTAACAACATGTAAAATTTTCGTTGTATCAGCATGCTGTAACAGCATGTAAAATTTTTGCTGTAACAACATGTAAAATTTCGTTTTGTTTTTATTCATCTAATGTTTAATTGTTTTTACTGTTAAGCATGTTTGCAAAAACATTCATTCCTGAAATCAAAATCATCCATATTTTCTAATCCTCACGATCGCATGAAGCGTGGAGGAGAGCATACTTATTTAAAAAAATAATTAGAGAAAAAACGTTGTTTTATTCGTTAGCCTACCTACTCTATGCAAATTGAAACTTAAAGATTAATACATGTAGTCAAACTTCCAATGGAGCCAAGCATGCAATAGTAACAAAAATATATTCATGTGCAATTTTTCAAATGAAAGATAGAAATTTACAAGAATAAACAAATTTTGTTGCTGTAACGACAAACTAACTAAGAAATAAAATTTATCTAATCAGTGCTTAGCTAGAACCATTGTTCGATAATGCTTTCATAGGAACGTTTTTCGTCGCTCAGATCTTGCTGTAACTCCTCTTCATCTTCCTCAATCTCCTGCTCGAATGATTGTTCGTCATCAAATATGTAGGGTTCTTCAAATGTTGAATATTTTGGCATTTCTGAAGAAGTATTTGAATATTTAATTGCTGTCAAGATCTCCTCTTCCTGAGAATGGGAGATCTCAACTTTTGCGAGGATCTGAGTTAGTAGTTCCGAGCTGACACTCATTGTTAAAAGATATTGAAAAAGGGGTTCTTACAACACCCAAATCAAAAATAAAAAAACTAAAAATCATACTTGCTGAAACACATACTCTCCACAGTGGTGGAAAACACACTTGCTACAATTGAAATTCACACTTGCGAAAAATCAAATTTGCATAAATTGAAATTCACACTCTAGAGCTGGCAGGGAGAACATGAGGAGTCTCCACTCAAGTAGCTGCTATGAACCCTTACCAACATACGTAAATCAAACTAAAATTCAATCCATCGTGCTTCCCCGACGACAACGCCAAAATGTTAGGCTTAAATATTGTCGTTTAATTCTGTTATAGTATTTTCCCAACTATTTAATTTGTCAATCCGAGGTTCGTAGGCTTACGAAGCACATGCACTATATATGCATGATTGAAGTGGAAGTAATCTAATCTAAATTGCTGAAATGAAACTAATCTAGGAAAGCATCGAAAGACTAACTAGGAAAGAGAGAAATTGCATAAGGGAAAAACAATACAACATGTGAAGAGTTGAACGACAAAAGACATATGTGAGCTCACACAATATATCAATCTCAAATTATATTACAAGAGTCAAATGACAAAGCATGAAAGAATAACAAAGCTAAGAATCCCCTTCTCCTAATTACAAGACTAAATTATGAATTACATGCCTCTCAATTATGAATAACATGATGTCTCCCTCCCCTTCATGAAGAGATAACACTCTCTTATATACATGAAAGTCTTGAAGAGTGTCATAATTACAGATCCACTATTCTCTCAACTTATTCCTTCAAATCCTCCACTCATATCTTGGATAAGATATCCTATCAAAATCTCCATGATCTTCTCCTTTGAATATGCTTGAATGATTGTCCCAAATATTCTTCAAATCTTCAAAGCTTGAAGATGAAATTCGAATTTGAGGCTAGGTGGTAATATTTGACTTTGTTGAAATATTCACATACACATCATCAAACTCATCCAACCTTGATATATAATGAAAATATGTTATTTTTCTAATATTTAATCACAAATTCACTTATAATACTGAAATGAATACAATGGAAAATAATAAGGAGAAACCCACATATATTTATGAAAATGGTATGATGGAAGGTTAATGGGACGATGAAATGTAAGGAATAATGAAGGGAAAGGTGGATGAAAATGGGACATATCTGATGATGGATGGTTCTGATTAAATTTGAAACTTTAGGACTTCACAAAAGTC
This sequence comes from Picea engelmannii, assembly GCA_009831015.1. Taxonomy (NCBI): domain Eukaryota; kingdom Viridiplantae; phylum Streptophyta; class Pinopsida; order Pinales; family Pinaceae; genus Picea; species Picea engelmannii. Next base: position 921,412 of record ML776934.1, on the reverse strand, counting down.
CAATCCCCTGTGCACTTTCAAAGGGTTAGACCTCGTGCACTTTCCTCTGGATATCACGACTATGGTCCTCCACGCATAGATCCAACGAACATGATTTGTTCTCTCCCTGTGCGTGAACTCCAAACTCGGAGATATAATGGTCGAGGTGGGTCCTGAAGGATCCATAGATCAAAGGTCCACGTTACTTCGCAACTTCAGGTTTCAGAGGTTTTGGTTGCACCAACCCATAATCTTCCCGATACGCGAACTCTGAACTCTTGGATCCGAGGGGCTAGAGGGTTAACTCCTGCGCTCTTTCCCATAGCCAACGACCATGACAACCCTTGGATCCTTTAGGATGGATCTCATCCGTCTGTCCTTCGGACAAGGAAAACCTTTCCCTTTCGGTATTTTCCTATCACTATTTTTCCAGAGTTATCATCCCGAACGGGTTAGGGACTTGTGTCTGGAAATTCACATGGAAATGGTGTCAGGGGAGAGTATTCTCTTAGACTGGTGGTTTCAGGTCTATACGATATTTCCTATCTCGACCATTTTACGACTTATACCCAGGAAGCCCTCTGGAGTGAAGCTTGGCATACAATTTATCAGTGGGAAGTATGAGTTCCGAAGGAGATGGAAGCATATGCATAACATAGCCATTTCACACAGGGATGTTCATATATATATATATATATATATATATATATATATATATTGATGTGTAAAAACCAAGAAATCATTCATCATTCTAACTCAACAATTAAGGCCAAGAAAAGACTTATCAGAATCAGACAATGTGAAGCGACTACTGGAAGGGGTGCCCGTTTCCACCCAACCATAGGCTCAGTCACTCCAAATGGATTTACCACTGGCCACCCCTGAGCTAGACCACAATGCTCTTCAACACATCCTTTTCTTCTCGCTCTGCCACAATAGGGACAGAGGTTACTCTCCTCTTCCCGCAAGATCTTGGCAATGGTTTACACGATACCAAGAAAGGAGGACTAGCCTCGTTTATCAGCTTGTATCATAACCTTCTATGCCATTTCCTGTGTCCAAAATGCTTAGTTTCTCCATTCTTCCTTGAATCCCTAAGATTCACTTCTCATCTTTGCACTCTTCGCAGGCGTGTTCTTCCCTCTGCCCATCACACCTTCCCTTCTCGCCTCTTTTAGAAGGGTTGTGTGTGGCCCGAATTCCCAGTCAGCGGTCAAGTCTGGAAGCCTTAAGGATGAGTTCTTATACACCCCATCCCTCATTAACTCTTGATGAGGTCTTCCCACCCACCAACCTGACTGTAATTCATTTCTGGGTTAGAGGACGATTCCAGTCCTAAGAATTTAAATCCAGTAAGCACTTGTTTGGTGAAGGTTAACACAACCATTCCTAGTCCCCTTCACCATCTCTTTGTATAACATTCGTGGTCTTTCTAAGTATAGCCCCCTTCCATTAGTCATGCAACACTTGTCTATTTTTTTAGTAAATAATTAGGTTTGCATTCATTTACCTTTCAAACAAAGATCCATCGAATCAATATTCACACATATAAAGTTTTCCATAGTCTTTTGGCCATTTATAGTTATATTTACAAACTGGGGGAAACAGGGTGTCACATGAAGGTTCTTATTCAATAATAATATCAAGTGTAAATCTCTAAATGGAGAGTATACCATTGCAACAACATATAAAGAAATATGTGAAAACATGGTTTTATTGTTGAAAATAAAAGTACACTAGGAAAAGTGTTATTTTGAGGGTGAGGGGAATGTAATACCCCAATATGGACCCATAGACATGATGTTGATATTAAAACATTGAGTGCACAAGAAAGCCCAAGGCCCGTCACAAAATGACAAGACACCTAACATGCAAGATAGTGTGGCCTTATGAAGAGAGTATGATAATAATGTATGAGAGTTGTTGAGTTGTTTTGAGTTCTATCATTCAAAGAAGTAATCTCGATTATATTGAAAATTGGGTTTGGGTTATGTGGGAGTGCTCAAGCTAATGCATTCACCGTTGTTTCTTCATTCTCACCTTGGAGGTGGCACATACATGAGATGGTGCCTATGGTTGGGAGGAAAAATGCTCCCATGGAGACATTTCCTTAAGTGCTATAACAACTAAGTATTTTTATCCTAAATATTTAACTTATGAAAATTAATTCTTGTGTTTTTCGTTTGAGTAAATATTATGAGCATAAATCGGTGAATGACCATGTTCAAGATATATGTTATGGGTTGTCTAGGATTTATGTGTAGATTTCTAAGGTTGTTTCATCCATCAACTCATGCTATATAGTCCATAATTTATCCTTTATTATGTAAATTAAGAGGAAATCGTGCCAAATGTATGGAATTACATTATGGGTATAAAAAAGATGTCATAGCTAGAAGGAATTGCAATTATCTATATGTAGAAGACTTTTATAATTATTTTGATATTTTATTCTATATAACAAGCTAATAATTTGAGAATTGTGTGTTTGAATGGTTAACTGTATAACTGGATCAAAATTGTTATGTAAAACATACATGTTTTTAGATATTTGTCGCAATAATTTGGGGAAGTTGTTGTGCATATATGTTTATTTCCATTGTCATGTTGAATTGATATATGTATGTGTATGTAAAACTTAGTCAAGGGGTTGTTAAGATTAAATGGAATCACAATCGAGAAACCTAATTGGGATAGAAGATGAAATTTTAATAGAGTGCCATGACAACCAATAAAGGAAGGTCTAAGTATAGTGAAATAATGTTTACACAAGACAAATTGATCATGAAAAGGAATAAGAGTTGGTTGCATAGAAAGGTAAAATGATGCATTGTAAAAATGGGTGTGTTGTTGTTCTAGTGCTCTAAAGGCTACAAAGGGCTTGATGAAAACCAAAACTGTGCTAAAGAATTGATCAATATTCTCCTTGGGGAAAGAATGTCAATCCATAATATGTTGGATGCAAAAGTGGAGGCCCCTATTGTGTTCAATTTATTAACTAAGGAATAATTTTATGGGATCTATGCAATAGATGAAGAAAATTTGGTTGCACTTACTAAAGTCTAAAACATGTCTCCTCTGCAAGTTATCAACATGTTTAGCAATTCCAAAGATATATGTAAAATGATTGCGATTGTGCTACATTATATTGTTAAGGACCTTATCAAAAGGTGTTAATGAGTGAAACTAAAAAAAATGGATGTTAATCGTAGGCTTAGAATTCATAGTTCTCTATTCAGTAATTGGAGGATTATAAGGTTATAAAAATTCAAACTTAAATTCTATATCCATCCTATAATATGGTGTCATATCAAGATTTAAGGCATTATCACCAAATTTTGTAATGATGGTATGTGCACAATATCGTATTGCCAAAATATTAAAATTTTGGCCTTTTTAATTATTTTTCCTTTTGGATACAAAGCCATATCTTGTCCCCAATTGAAAAGTTTTCATGAACACAATGCTATTCAACATTGCTTGCACTTCTTAGAGGTCTATCATGGAACATAATGATTCTAGTGTTTAACATTCTCAATTCATTTGATAAATACATCACCTTGTTTCATGTTTTTGTTTGAATGAAGAACTACCTACAATTGGAGGAGTCAAATAGGAAATATCCATGGGCACTATGTGTTCATATCTAAATAACAATACAAATTGGCAATGTTATGTAAATATATGTTGAGTTTAATTGTAATTGTGTTTGTATGAACATCATATTCTCAAACAAGGTAAGGTGATGAGGTTCCAATGATTCTTCATGTGAAATAAGTGTACAATGATTCACTTCACTATATTCAAGTGTCCATCAATTAGGAGATGAAAGGATATAGAAAGACAATTCTTATGTCAAGCATGCTCTAAAGAGTCTTTGAGAATATAGAGATAATTTTAGTGTTTCTATCATTGAGAATGGGTGTAGGAAACCCCAATACTATCCCATATGTACCTAAATAAATGTTTCATTATGTCTAGCATAGAGTCAATGCTCTCACATAATAAAAATATCATTGCCTTTTAGAGTTAAAGAACCACAAAAAAAATAGTTGATCATTGTTATGGTGCATGGTTGAGAGGGCCGTCAAAATGTTTATGAAGATAGATTCTAATGGGGACAATTAATGGGAAATGTGTGTATAAATAACCACTACGTCTTATTCATTGATTTTGGAATGGCACACATGCTACATTCCTTAATGTATTTCTCCATGTTAGTATGGATGTGAGGCTTGTAGAAATATTTCTACAATATTTCCATGGTGTAATGTACATCAAAATGATTTGTTTCCATGGTGTAATGTACACCAAAATGATATGTTGACTTAGGTTTATGTGCTTCCCAAAAATATTGTAATAGCTATTTTAGTTTGTAATGTATGCTTTTTTAAGGAAAAAAAAATTATTATATAAATACAAATATGGTCATTGATTATGTTGGAGGATATCTAAATAAATATAGGAAATTGTTGGATCTATTTATAATGGTATTATTTATGTTATGTTTTATGTCCATGGGTGTCTAAAATAATTAATAAAGATTTTATTGGTGACCAATTTAGGCAATGTGCTACACTATTATAGAAGTATGTAATAGACTTACGAGATGACCAAGTTGTATGCGAGATATTTTTTAAGAAATTTTAGAATGTAATAGTATAAGTGTGTTGTAAGTCTAATGCCTTACCTATTGAAACAAGTTTAAAATTGAACAAATATTATGTAGGAAAGATAATGATCACAATGTTGTATATACATTTAGTAGGTAGTCTATATCATGCTTACTCAATCTTATATAAGTTTTTTTTTCCACGGGAAATTTCGCGCAGGAAACTCACCCGATACTTCCCCACTTCGTGGATGATATGAGGTGCTAAACTGCCACCCCGGGGACACAAGACTCGAACCCGTGACCTCTCCCTATACCAGAAGAGTGTGCGTATGTCTTACCATTTGTGTTGTCCCATGGGGCTCAATCTTATATAAATTATTATGTTGGATAGTGTCAAGGTATATGGAAAATCTAAATCAAAGTCAATAATAGAATTCATGATCATATTGTGGTACATCAAATGCACTTTAGAATGGGGATTGGATTATACCAAAATAATAATATTTGGTTTGTGGGGTACTTAGATTCTGATTGGGCAAGAAATGCGTGTTTATGAAAAAATGACATTTACATTTTCTTTACTAGTGAAGAAGTAGTGATATCATGGAGTAATAAGGAGCAACACATAAATCATGTCCTCTTTTGAAGTAGAATAAAAGGGACCATTATCAATTTCAAGCAAAGTAGATTTATCACTAAGAAGGCTTCTTGCAAAAAAATTCTATCTAGAGTGAAGTTTAGAAATGAATCTATTTTGTGACAATCATAGACAAATTTAGTTGGTTAAGAATTGTGTTACATGTCATGAGAAAACATATTGTAGTTCGTTTTTATTACTTAGAGAAATTATGGAAGAGAAGAAATCAAGTTGAAATTTATAAGACCATTGAGAATATTGTCGAAATTTTCACTAAAGTGTTGAGAAAAAAATGAAAAATGATGTAAGTTTAGAGAATTCTTTTAATTAAGAAATAACATTTTCTCGAATATAATAAGAAATTGGCCAATAAGTTTGCGGACAAGATTGATGGAGAAAAATAATAGTGTGAAGGTAATGCAAATAAATGTAGGCATGGTAGATTGTTGACAATGTGCATCATCCTGAGCAGGTCGATCCAAACTTGATAGTCCAATATAGCACATTAATTAAGAGAGGAAATAAACAATCATTAACACACTCTATGTTAGATCAAAATTGAGTGGGTCAAATAGTTTATTAATGATATTTTTCTATAGATCATAGCATCCACATCTTCCCTGTGGAGATAATAAGTTCATTAGGGAAATAAATTTGATGCATTGTCATTATATGCATAGTTGTGAGACTAGGAGTATAAGTCTTTCCATATGAACCATATATTGTGAATCAACCTACTCTTGTGTTATACTATGTTGCATACAATTTACAATTTTCTTTATTAATACAATGCTACTTTATTTTTGTATATACTATTTGTTTTTATACATTGATACTTAAAATCAATATTTTTTTTTTAAATAAAAAAGTGATATTATTTGATTAAACCTTTGTCATTGTACAAAATTTATCAATTTTACAGGCTTGTCACATGTTCCGCCAAACTAGTGGAAACCGAAACAGGTGGCAACCTTTTATGCTTGTAGCCAAAAGTAGAAGTCACCACTTACTCCGCCATACAGTTGGAAACCAAAGAAAGTGGAAAGCGAGAGTTATGATAGTTCTATCTAGACATGCATCCAAAAAATGATAATTCAAACTGAACAGAAATTCTAAGCAGGAAGACAAGAAAAAACCCCATTGCCTTGCAAATAGAGTACAGATTCCTGAGAAACATTAAGCATTATGAGGGTTGCTTGAACAGTGGAACCTGCCATCTGAAGAGCCACCATGAGGAGTGTCATCTTGAGGCATGAGTGAAAAAGGTTTCGCATAGGTCGGGCATCTCTGTTTGACCGACGTGCTCGAGAAGGCATTGAACATCATATCGATTCTGCTACTAAGGAGGGTTTTTCGGTGGAGTTGCTCCATCATATAGTTCCTCATTTCAAAGATGAGCTCCAAGTGCTCCGGAGTAAGAAGGTTGGGTGAAATCTGGTCGCGTCTAGTGTCGGAGTTGAGCAAAGGAGGTTCAGTTGGGAAATCCATCCGAGGGATTTCCTCTTGGACAATGCATGTAGCCTCTTCCATTGCTGCCTTTGTGTCCATCGCTGAAATGTTGGTGTTGGGTCTATCCTAGGGGTCCGAGACTGTGTAGAGGAGGGAGTCTAGTGGAACCTGAATTGATTCCACCAGGAATTCCTCCTCCACATAGGCCATTGGAGGTGTCTTCGACACCTTGTTTCACTGAGTCCAAGCTATCAAGGAGTATCTCTCAAATTCACGCAGGAATCTCTACCTTGTAGCGTAGCAGTACCAAGACGGTCCCTCTTGGGTTTCCCTCGTTCATGCGGCATGACAGAACCTAAAGGCCAGAGTAAGTTGAGAATGAGGGTGCACAAAATCGGATGGATGAGAAGAGAGGGGCTTCGATGCAGCGATGAAACATAATGCAACATTCCATGGCCAACTTGGAGTAATATCCGCGAAGCTGATATGAATGTCGAGCCTCCTCCCGTACCTGTCGTCATCCCCCTTCCATGGCTCATTGAGGGTGCCATTAAACCTGCACGAGAGAGTTGTCCCTCCATCCTTTGTATGCATTTAAGTCTGTACTCCATCTAAGAATAGGACTTGGGGTGACGACCAACCATATTAATGGCTTGAATTACATAGGAGATGCATGGCCTCCCCTGAACTACATGGAACCCTATCCGAGGTACTTAAAATCAATACAAATTAGATGATTTGTTTTTATTTAATCAATATTGCAAAAACTTTTAAATTCTTAGAAACAAATCAATTAAAGCATTATTATGTCATATATAAACAACTAAAGTAAAGCATAAGTCATATAGTATAATAATATATCCATGAAAGAAAAATATCGTGTGTAGTCACTAAGTCATATAAGAAAACTTATCTATCTTGGTATAATAGCGTGAAGCTAAGCGCCAAGAGCCTAAAAAAATGGAATTAAGGTTGAATTGTGTATATGAGATTGAATGAAGATTTGTTCATTATTTATTGTTTCTTAAATTTGAGCATGGAACCCTATTCGAGGTACTTAAAATCAATACAAATTAGATGATGTGTTTTTATTTAATCAATATTGCAAAAACTTTTAAATTCTTAGAAACAAATCAATTAAAGCATTATTATGTCATATATAAACAACTAAAGTAAAGCATAAGTCATATAGTATAATAATATATCCATGAAAGAAAAATATCGTGTGTAGTCACTAAGTCATATAAGAAAACTTATCTATCTTGGTATAATAGCATGAAGCTAAGCGCCAAGAGCCTAAAAAATGGAATTAAGGTTGAATTGTGTATATGAGATTGAATGAAGATTTGTTCATTATTTATTGTTTCTTAAATTTGAGATGATTTCAAGAATGAGAATTTTAGGGTCAAACAAATTTTTTTAGTTTAAAATAGTAACAAAGTAGATGTATCAACATTCCTCACTTTAAAAAAATTTAGGATATTTTAAAATTATTTTTAGCAATTTAAAAAATAAAATAAAAATAGAAACAAAATGAGAAAGCTATGCTCTTAAATATTTTATTGTATTGGAAGTCACATAATTTTTTCGTACTCAAATTTTATTGTATTGGAAGTCACATAATTTCCTCGTACTCATATTTGTGCAAGTAGATGAAACTAAATACTTATGGTTTTCCAAGCTACTCATACATATGGAAGTAGATACGAGGATCTATAACCCTAACACTAACCACAAAGAAAAGGAGTTATAACCGTAATTACAAGGAGTGAAAGCAATTTTGTTCCTATTATATTGGTTTTATGTGTTATAACTAAGTAACTAAATACTTGCTAGCAAAAGACAATATAAATATTTACTTCGTAACAAAATAGTTTTCAAATTTTTACTTCACATATAATTATGCATTTATAATATTTTATAAATATATTTATAATGTTATAACTTTTTAAAAATTCAAATAATATGTTTTCAATCATAATTAAACCTCATAATTAAGAAAATCAATAGACAACATGATATAATAAGTTGCTATATTTGTAATATCAATATTAAAATTTATTATAATAATAAATAATCTATTTTTAAGGTCACTGTCAAGTTAGACATTAGTCATTTGACTGATAAAATCTAACTGAAGTATATATACCCTATCCCCTCTGAATTTGAATTTGTGACATCTTAATCGGTAGACCAACCCACTCACACTGTATATAACTCTTACATATATTAATTAAAAAAATACAGTAAATAATACATCAATTACAACTATACTCCTCCATAAATGTTTGATTACAATAATGTTAAAAAAAATAACCTTAATACTCTTTTAACTATAACTCTTTATTTCTCCAATCTCTACATGGGAACACCATAAACTATAACTCTTTATTCCTCCATTCTCTACATGGCAACACCATAAACGAGAGAACTGTTTATTCCTTCATTTAAAATAGTTAGCGGGTTTTGAAAAGATTATCCAACTCATTTTTCCATTTCCATGATTCCATCCCTTCCAACTTTTCTTTCATTTCCAATTCCAGGTGGAAAATCCCTAAGAACTTAATTGTTTCCATGTTTCATTTACCAATCTATTTTCTCCTTGGGGACACTAATACCCCAGAGCACATATCCTCGAAAAATTCACCATCTATACATTTCAATATTTAGATATAAAATTCAACAGGCTAAATCCATGACCAGCCAAAGCAAACATTACCACACAGCTGTGAACACATTAGCATCACAATCTTTTCCTGTATTAATGGTCCCATCTCTTCTTCTTCCAGGCACAGCTTTTCTTGTTTTAAAGAAATGTCTCAGATTAGTTATGTCCATTAATCATGGGTTCCAAATGGTTTCCATTTTCCAATTCTGCATCGGTGGTTTGTAGTCGCTTTCGAACTCAGCATCGCCAGCTGAGCATCATGAATGTTTTAAGCTTTTGGATGTTGCAGGATGTGTCACACATTTGATATTGATCGGTGAGGCAAAATCAAAATCAGACGATGGAGTTACCTCCGCCAGCAATCATCCTCGTACTCCTGGCGAGCAGCCTGGTCACTTCGAAAGTATATGAAACGATCTGGATCATTAACTCAGAGATCCCAGTCACTCTGAAAGTTATTTTTGCAGTACAGGATAGCATACTATTGCTCAGCACGCTGTTAATTTTCGAATTTCTTTCTGTCAGCAAAATCAATACTACTGATCATCTTCTAACACAGGAGGCACTGCCTCCAACTGGGTATTTACGAACGAGCATTTTCCTCCTCCTGGCAAACATTTTTGTGCATTTGCAAGTATATGAAATGATCTGGATCAATTCCTCGAAGACTTTATACACTACAAAAGTTATTAATGCAGTTTTGAATATCATGTTCATCGCGTCGTTACTGATAGCTGTGATTATGATGGGAAACGAAGTTTTGAAGTTGCATATTTACGTCGAAAGGTGTATACCTATTGGTAATCGGCACGATTAATGACCTTTTAATCTAAAATTCTAATCTGATGGCTAACAATTAAAGATGCTGGCATATTCTTAGTCGTCCTCCCAAATCAATGATTGTGATTTACTCTTCATAACTTCCTTGTATTTTTGAATGCATCCATTAACCTATTTACTTTTTAACATTTACCTAATCATATTAAAAAATTACTGTAGCACCATATAATTGCCAAGTTTAAATTATTAAAGCTTTTCATATTCGATGGTTGGCATAGAGTGTGTTCTCAACTGCGAGTTAGTGGCTGTGCTAGTATAAGGTTACTTGAAATATCATATAGTTACAATTATGCTCTTCAATAATTCATATTCTTCATTTTAATTAATTTTTTTTATATGTTTTCTCTGTGGTGTCGCAGATACATAGTCCAAAAACTAAACTCACCAACATCAGGAGATATATAGTGACAAGAGAGTCACTGCCCAGCAGACAAGCGATAACTAAAGATGAAAATGCTGTACATACTGTGATTTTAGGGTTTTGCTTATGTTATTGGGATAAGTGATTTTAGGGTTTTTGCTTATGTTATTGCGATAAGTATTAGGGTTTTTCTTATGTTTTTGGGATAAGTATTAATAGTTTTTGGGATCTATCTTTATGAGATTTGAGAGCTTTGGGTTCAATAAGTATTAATGACTTGTCACTGCCCAGCAGACAAGCGATACTTAAAGCTGAAAATGCTGTACATACTGTGATTTTAGGGTTTTGCTTATGTTATTGGGATAAGTATTAGGGTTTTTTTTTATGTTTTAGGGATAAGTATTACTAGTTTTTGGGATCTATCTTTATGAGATTTGAGAGCTTTGGGTTCAATAAGTATTAATGACTCAAGGGCTTTGGTTCTTCGAATTTAGTGTTTGTGTTATTTTTTCTCCTGTACTTGGGAAGCTTGAAGGCTCCTTTAATGCCAAATGAGTTGCAGTTTTCAGTTTTCCATTTTAGATCATCTTGTGAATTCCAAATTACATGGAACAAAACACTCTTTTATTTAATGGTGTAATAGGCTACATGCAAACCAAAGACAACTAGACAACTGACTCTTAACACGCCTACAACTGACTCTCACAACTGATGCTTATAACTGGCGCTTTCTCCATTATTTCCAAGTCACCCCTTAATGGAGAATGGATTGACTTCTACACCTAACATCTCCCTAAACAGTTCAAACTTAATCTTTCCAAGAGGCTTAGTGAAAATATCAACAGCATTTTAACTAGTATTACAATACACAAGAGTTATTTCATTTGACTGCAACTTTTCTCGAACAAAATGATACTGAGCTTCAACATGCTTTGTCCTTGCATGAAAAATCGGATTCTTCGCAATATTGATTGAACTTTGATTGTCACATCTGATCATCGTAGGTTCCTTTCGTTCTTCTCCAACATCTTGAAGAAGTCTTCTTAACCAAACAACTTCACAAGTTGTTGCACACAAGGTTTTATATTCTGCTTCAGTAGAGGACAAAGATACAGTAGGCTTCTTTTTACTGCTCCATGAAACAACCCCGGATCTAATGCTGAACGCATATCCAATGGTTGATCTTCGATCATCCAGATTGCCAGCCCAATCAGAATCTGAATAACCTGTCAACTCAACATTAGATGCATCAGTATACTTAATACCATAATCAAGTGTACCTTTTAGATACCTGAGTACTGCCTTTGCTGCATTCCAA
>ML776934.1:896619-907029 GCA_009831015.1 Picea engelmannii | reverse complement strand
TGTCTTTGGATCCACTGATCCAACTCTATCTCTGTTCTCCAATGAATCTTCTAATCTAATGCACTTCAGATCTCCTTACATATAAAAAAATCACAATCATATATATAAAAAAGGAATTAAAATACCTCACTCATCACAAAGGTAAAGTTTAAACCTTAGACCTTACAAAGGATCCACTCCACTTTAATAAGAAAATTCCACCTTTAATAAAAGACTTTATAGTTCAAGCTTATTTAAACGCTCCTTTACCACATGGAATAAACCACGACCCAAACTTTACCACTTAAACTCATTACCTCATTTGCTCCACGGATGCAAATGGTTTCGAAAAAATAAAAACTCGTGCTTTTCAACTTTGCAAACTCACGCATGCAATTCCAACTTTGCAAACTCACGATTTTTTTCAAAGGAACAATCAGCGCTCCTTTAATTTTGCAGGTTCAGCCCTGGCGCCTAGGGTCAATGGAAACGGGAGCGTTGTAGCGCTCTGTCCGTGTAGAAGGGTGGCACCGGCGCAACAGTGCTCGCAACAACTATTTGGCTCTATCACGCGCCTCTCCACGCAGCATGCAAGGGAACGAATCGCAGTCCCGTAGTCGCGCGCCTCTCTCCTCCCTCAGGCTTTGATATTAAGATAAAATAAACCATGCAAACAAACACGGTGAGGCTACGCTCACTTTTTATTATTCAATGAAGACGGATTACATCTTTATATAGGAAAATACTCTCCCGAGTCGGCTACATGCAAATCAAAGACAACTAGACAACTGACTCTTAACACGCCTACAACTGACTCTCACAACTGATGCTTATAACTGGCACAACTGATGCTTATAACTGACGCTTACAACTAGCGCTTTCTCCATTATTTCCAAGTTTTTATTTGATAAGTAAATGGAGTAGAGTATATATGTTCTTATATGATATAAACTCTCCGGGCTTCATTCTGAACTTTTCGCAACTGCAATTCACTAGGGTTTAATAAATACAAGACCAATGTCTGCCATTCAAAATATTGCCGACGATAACGCTATGTACTCAGCTTTGAAAAATATGTCTGATTCCCTATGCAACAAAGACTTTTCCCAGGGAACCAAAGACAAATCTTAGCTGAAATGATTTGTCTCCTTCAATATGCTGGTTTTCTCCTTCAATTGCTTAGATTTAAAACCCGTCTTGTTAATTGTCTTAAAAGCCTTGAGTTTTTCTCTTCTAGATTTGGGATCCCGATTTGTATTTCTCTCAATCTGCCGTTGATGTTTTCAGTTTCTGCAGCCTCCTGAACAGAGATGTCCACTTCAGAATTAGATGTGATTAATGATCCCACACTTTCATAAATTCAATGTCTCGATCAGAATTCTCCAATTTTTATTTTTTAAACCTTTGCCTCAGGATTGTCAACGTCAGATATATCTGGATCTGCTTCAGAACTAGTAGAAAATTCCTTTTGGATGCTATTATAAAAAGATTAACTAAGATAATAGAAAAAGACAAATTTATTGTATAAGTATTTTCATTTTAAATTGGATTGAAAAGGGTATAATATTTACATCTAAATATAGGAAATTTTATATTTAAATTAATACATAATTATATCAAATATTTTATTTAAGAATTATTTTCTAATATGATTGTGACAAGACATGATTTACAATGAAATATATATAATATTAAGAAAGTAATAATAAGGTAAGATGATTGTTACTCATGTAACAATGAATAATGGATAATTCTGGTTGATATTGGTGTGTAGATTTGGATGTTTGTCTCAACTTCAAAATTTAGCAGAAAAAGAACAATACCAAATTCAAAGGTTGGAATATGAACATGTAACCCCTGATAGTCGTGCATATGCATTTTTTTTCGTTGTATAAATAATATGTTCTTAAGGTCTCTAATATGGTTATAGTCGTGCATATGCATTTTTTTTTTATCATATAAATAATATGTTCTTAACTTACCAAAAAAATAAATATAACATTCATTTCTTTAAAAAAATATTTTATATTTATTAAGCCCATAGACAGACACCTATGGACAATCTCCAAAATTAACAAGCTTTTAATGGATTGTTTAACATTACCAAGTCAAGGGGCCAGCGAGGGAGGTCTGAGGGGCTCTGCGGCTAGGGTTTGCTAGCAGCATCTCTGAATTCATGGTGAAGGAGAGGGCGAGGGAGAAGGGTTTTTCCATGGTGAGCGTGTGTTAGTGTGAGGGTCAGGCTGCCTTTTTGTTGGGGGCTGAGTTTTTCTCCGTGTCTATCAAAGTTGGTTGTAATGATTTTTGTGGTTTTTGGTCATTTTTTTTTTTTGGCTCTTTTCTTTTCTTGGCTAGAAGGGGTATTGGATCAGAGCTTTGAAGTTCACACTGTGTTTTGCATTACACTTTGAGATCCTTTGGGGGCGTGGATAAACACTTTGAGGTCTTTTGGAGACGTAGGGCTTTTGGTTTAGATCATTTTCAAATTTTTGTTGGAGTTTATCTCTAGTTTGTCTCACATTTTGCAACCTATATACTGATTGATTAAGAATCCTTGCAGATGTAAATGAAATTATACATTAATATAATTTCGAGCTAATTTTCTATTAGAAAAAAAAAACAAACTTTTAATTACAAACACATTTTTATTCATTAATCTTCACCAAAAATTAAACTGGATCGCATTAGCTTTTAACTAAGAGTGAAATTTCTGACCGCGTCCGTTGATTTTTTTACAACATCAGTCATTTTTTTACTAACGATCCGGTTATTGGTTTTTTACTGCTGTTGGACAGTTCCTGATTCCAATGATCTTTGCATTTTCCCTCACCTAGCATGATCACAAGGAAAGGAAATAGTGAACTCCAACTGAAGACGACTACGGATTTATAACCCTCATCATCTTTGAGGAATCTTCGAATTATGTATCTGTGGATTTACAGATTCTCCCTGGAGCAAGCAGAACAACTCCTGCTAGGAAAACTATTGTTATATGGGCTACACTTTTAGAGTTGGAAAATAGACACTATGGGAAGCAAGATGATAGTCAGGCTGAACAGGTAGTCTATTTAAGTGATCTCGCCTTTTGGTTTTATTTTCTATTTTTATAACTATTTAAGTATAAAGATCTCTCATCCCGTTCTTCATTTCTATGTTGATTTTAAATGAAATAGTGTTTCCTTCTCTTACTAATATACATCTCTTATTATTATGCATGAAATCCTGATTCAATGTTGTTAGAATAGTGTGAAAGAATATGTAGAATAATATTCATAATAATCTATTCTGATTTGGTATAAGCCCATATGATATATGGGGATGTAGTGTATTATGTTTATTGAAGATTCATTACTTCTTTCAACTTTAATAGTTTTATGAAAAATAAATCTACAAATTTACATTTAAAAAGTGTAAATTTAAGTTATTTCATAATATTAAACAATATTAATTTATTGAAATTTTTATTATTTAAAAAAATTAATAAAATTAAAAAAGTGAAAGGATAAATAAATCTTCTATTAAAAATACAACATAAAGTAATGTTGTATAATATTATTTAAAATAATTAATATATATATATTACATAAAGTAATAAATATTGTATAAATTAATAGATTTATTATTAAAAATATATAAAGAATTTAACATTAATTACATAATAAATTATTTAACAAATATATAAATTAAAATATATTATTAAATTTAATATTCTAATTTATATACTATTTATTATATATATATATACATATTATCAAAATTGTGAAATAATCAACACTAATCAAGAGAGATATATAACATTAATCATAATTGATTACATGAAACTAAAAATCTAACATTTATGATAATCTCTATGGGCCTTCACCATCCACTAATGATGTGGATGTACTAGTGTTTATTTATAGTGGAGATTATTTCCATTGTAATGAATACATTATAATTTGTGTTTCTCTCTCAAATTTTGTCTAAATTATAATTAGCTATTAAATAATAGAATTTATGTGTGTCTACAATATGATTATAAAATTATAATTAGCTATTTAATCATAATTTTTTCTTAATTATATATATATATATATATATATATATATATATATATATATATATATATATATATATATATATATATATAACCTTTTTTTATTATTTATAAATATATTTGATTTTATATTCATTGTTGTTGGACACTTAATCTTTTATGGATGCCTTACTTGTAACACATTATTATGCTTAAAGGCGTACACCTATGATAAAGGGCAGATTTAATAGGGGTTTAGTGCTTAATAAGTTTTTTATGGACAAGATTAAATATGGTTGGAATATTCTTAGTAGTCACACAAAATAAATGGCTGTGATTTCAATCATATTTAAAAATTACTTTGATAGCTAATTGATTGCCACATAAGTGATTAACAGAAATTAAAATATTAACACCAGATAAATGAAGCTCAACCGTTTATTTGTTAATCAATAATAAAATTTAATATATTCTTTTAAGGATTCGCTTCATCTTATCAACCTTTCGACGTTCACCAACAACTAATATTTAGCTGTTGTGCTAATAAATATTAGGTATATGTGATAGGAAACTTCTTCAGTTGTTATAGAAAACCATGAGTCATTTATTATATATATATATATTAACTTATTATGTGCATGAATTATTTTCTGCCATCCCTGACGTGACAGTATTATTTTTTTTTTTAAGTAAAAAAGAAGATCCTATTATATTGATATTTCAAAGTTACACCATGACATTGAGGTGCCAGCTGTCCCACTTGTGAAGAAAATCGAGACAGCTGGCCAGTCCAAACTAGCATGCAAACTCAAAATATTGTTCTGCCACCCTGCCCGAAGGAAACCAGGGTGCATGGCCAGTTTCAACATTAGTCTGAACATGCCTATGCTATTGCTACCATTGCTATGAGCTAGAAGAGCTACAACTATGATAAACATCAAAAAAAGAAAGAGTTTTGAGCAGTGGTTGAACAGGAGAACCTATTAACCGGTGTCCTCGCAGTCATCCTTCTCCTTGCCGCGTCTAACTAGAATGGCGTAAATCTGAGCGCAGGTGGGGCATTGTCGCCTTGGGGTGGCGCTAGAGTAGGTGGCGTACAGCATGTCCAGGCGTTGGTTTATGCGGACGGCTCTAAAGATTTGGTCGTCCACCATGCTGCGAACCTTGAAAATCAGATTCAAGTGCTCTGGGTGAAGAAGTGGTGGCTGAGATTGCGATTTTTGCTCATCGTCCTCCTCCTAGTGTGCTTGCTGCTCTCGCTGCGGCCTCAATTCATCAGGAGCCTTGCAGATGTTCTCCTCACTGCCTTCCGACAACTCTTCCTCTACCAGACAAGTGGCAAATTCCTCAACTGGAGTATCGCTGGGACCGTGTACTGCTCGTGGGTTGGGAGGCAGTGCGTCTGCTCCAAAACACATAGGGGGGTTCCAGTTGTCCGGAACCATGAACATGAGACTTTCGGAAAATTTTTGGGGGAGTTCCTCCGAAGGAATCTCCTCAACATACGTTCTGGGGGGCGATTATGTTCCTTTGGACTCCCTGGGTCTCTTTCGCTTCGCTAAAACCAGAGCTCACTCAAACTTCTTATGCCTCTTCCGTCGTGAGTCGGCCGCGTACCACCCTGCGCCTCTGCGAGGCCTTCCCCTTTCTCGTGGCATGTTTAGAACTAGAACGAGAGCCAGAATGCCCCCTGAGATATTGTTCTCTCTCGGCTCTGTAACCTTCCAATACATCCCAAAGCCACCGAAAATGATGATAAGGGAGAAAATGGTGGCTAATGCCATTAAGGCTGCGGTCTTAATGCTTTGGCTGGCCGGTCTCCTCGCGCGAGTGAGAGGCCTCATCAAATGATGGAGGCCGACTGAATTGATGCCCCTCATAAATATCAGGGATATGAGGGCGGATGGCCACCATTAATGGCCCCTCCTGGCGCTGCTCCATGTACCCACCCTGCTCCGCATGGCACCCCATCCGGGGGACCTGACAGTATTATTAGAGCGAGCGCTAACTCCATAATTATTAATGGAGCTCCTTTTCCCAGTATGATTAAAAAAATCGTGGTCTCCCATCTCTGCCCTGGCCAAATGATTTTCTGGTCGATATTCCATATTCCGTGACAGATTCTCTGTGAGTAAAATCATCCTCCGAGCGTTATATTCCCGGCCTGGCATATTCGTCGATCTCTCATGGGTTGTATAGCTCTCACGCTGGTATCTCTCCAGACCTCTCACGTTTTGCATCAAAACGACCAGAGCTTGCCGGTATCTCTGGAGACAATCTCTCACGGTGCCCTCAACGCAGCCTGTGTTAAATATATTGTACCCTCAACAGTCTGACTGTACACTACCAGCTGTACTGGACAGTTGTACTTTCTATTTTTGTCTTGCTTGAGCATATAGAGCTCAACCATCTCCCATTACATTGGAACCTCTTCTTCATACATTTGAATATACTGTTCTATTCTTTTCTCTCTGCATTTCCTTCTTCACAATTTATCATGGTATCAGAGCTTCAGCAGTAAGCCTCTTCACACAACCTGGAGAGCAACACGATCCTCACAGCGCAGAGCTTACACGCATCTTGAGAGCACACGACACAAACTTTTCACAAGGCTTGGAAAGCTGTCTATAATACTCTCTAAAGATTGCCTTAAGAAACTCATGCGAGGTTGCAGACCGTACTATGCTCGAAACAACGAGGAAGCAGAGACCGAGAGAGCAGAAACCCTAAAGATTCTAGTAATCTTTTCAAGAATCGTCAAAGATTGACGAAGAAGAGTTGGAGAAGGCGAGAACGTTTAAAGAACTCGAAGAATTCATTCAAAACTGTTAAAGATTGATGCAGAAGGAACAATCGTTTAAATACTTTTGAATTTCGCTCACAATCTGTCAAAGATTGTAGCAGAAAACGAAGAACTCGTGAAATTCTTTCAAATCTTTGAAAGGTTCACGAATCTTTCTCTCACATGAGTAAAGAATGCATCTCAGGCGCCAAGAACGACCATTGCGGATGTAAGATTCGTTCTGTGAACGGATCCGAAGCGGGAAACCAGTTCAGAAGGGACGCAGAGAGCGTGGAAAAGGCGAAAGCATTTCAGCCGTCAGATCTTGCGCAAAGGCCCGACAGCCGTTAGATCAGCAAGAAGGTGCACGACGGTTAGTCGTTTGGAGAGCACCGGAGAATTTTTTACTTGTGAAGTCCCGACATCATCTGGACCGTCCATTAAGAAACACGTGGCAAGATCTCGACATTTTCGTGACTCGCAAGGTGTAAAGGTCAGAAGAAGCCGTGAGAATTCGCGATCCGCAAAATTCCGAGTTCTTCTGAACCGTTGGATCAAGAAAGATCGCGAGCCATCGATCTTTTCTCATCGCCACATCGCGAATCGGGAGTTGGACGAGCAAAGGCTTGCACTCCAAAACTCCGATACGCGATATCACAAAATCCCGAAATGATCACAGCCGTCCATCTCAGAGGACAAGTGGCAGCAGATCAACGCATCGTCAAATCGACATATCGGAGTTCATAGTTTTGAAAGACCATCGAAATAGGACTTCGCAACTAGCGAAATCGCGATATAGTGATAAGATCTCAGCCGTCCGTTTGTCCGGACACGTGGCGAACATCGTAACGCCCGTCGGCATTTCGGCATTCGGGATTTCAAGTTGACAGACACATTGTGTCAACAGAGCATCGCAAGTCACGATATCCCGAGGAGGAATCAGAACTGTCCATCTCTCCCGGACGCGTGGCGTAAATCTGGGGACTCGGGAAAAGTTTCGTCAAGGAAAGGGCCATCGGCATATCGGGATTCGAAAAATCGCGAATCCTAAGGACAAGGATCTCGTGCACTTCGAAACCGCGAAGTCCGAAATCCCGACAGGAGGAACGCTCCATTTGCGGGGCCCAGCTGACATCATCTCGTCAAACGAGTCAATCGACGCATCGGCATTTCGCAGATCCTGGAGACGAGACGTCCGGGACACATCAAATCGCGAAATCGCGAGGAGAGAGCACGACCGTCCATCTACTGGGATGCGTGGCAGAGATCAGAGGAATCGGGAAAGTCCCGAAAGGCACGCGCCATCGATAAATCGGAGATCGGGGAAACGAGGAGGAAGAACTCGTCATCAGAACTCGCAAAATCTCGATTCGCGATATCCCGATAAGATCTGGACCGTCAGATCACTGGACGATCTGGACCGTTGAAAAGTCCAAAGACGAATTTTCGCGTTTCGGCATTTTGAAAGGCAAACAACGGGAAAATCCTGTAGCGCTTTAAAAGAAAGACGTGTGGTCACATTGCAAGGAGACCAAGGGCCAATTCAAGCCCGATAAGCTCCCATCGGCCATCGACAAATCGACGTTTCAGTGATCGGAGGTAAATACGAATTTTCCCTCTATTTTTTCTACAAATTTTTTCTATATGGCGTCGTCTAGCAGCCTAGGACCAACTCAGGGTCCGATTCTTCTTGGTAAGAATTATGAATTTTGGTCTCTTCGAATGAGGTCGTTCTTGCAAGCACAAGAGTGCTGGGAACCAATGGATCTTGGATATGTGGAACTAGATCCAGCCGCCCTCACTGCCATGACAAATGCGCAGAGAATTGCTCAGACAACTCTAAGGACCAAAGAAAACAAAGCGAAATTCTGGATTCAGAATTCTGTAGATGATTCGATTTTCTCAAAAATCACAGGCGCTGGTACTTCCAAACAGGCCTGGGATATCCTTAAATCGTCCTACCAAGGAAATGACAGGGTAAAAACAGTTAAACTGCAGACCTTGTGGACACAATTCGAGACTCTCAGGATGACAGAGTCCGAAACAGTGGATCAGTTCATGACCAGATTCATGGGAATCGTGAACCAGATCAGACTGATTGGTGAAACCATCACTGATCAACGAATTGTTGAGAAAATTCTCAGAAGTCTACCCAAGAAATTTGAAATGGTTGTAACAACAATCCTTGAATCCAAGGATCTGTCAAGATTTTCAACAGATGAGTTAATTGGTTCTCTGGTGACACATGAGACCAGACTACATCTCACAGATGAGTCAATTTCCAATGCCTTCCAAAATCAATTCTCATTTAGAAGAGGGAAAGGCAAAGGAAGAAGTAGAGGAAGAGGGAACAATCAAAGTAATCCTCACTACAGTGGAGGTAACAGACAACAATCTCAGAATCCAAATTTCCAAGGTCAAAGGCAACAACAACAGAATCAATATCAGAATTTCCAGCCTCAAAGAGGCAGAGGGAGAAGGTCTAATGACAAAACTAGCATACAATTCTATTACTACAAAAAGTATGGGCACTATGAATCTGAATGCAGGAAGAAGCAGGCAGATCAGCTCTCAGGCAGAGCACATGTGTCAAATCATATGGGAGACACCTCAAGAGGTATGTTTCTCTCATGTCACAACACTGAACAACAACCTAAAGATCTCTGGTTGCTGGATAGTGGATGCAGCAATCACATGACAAGTAACAAATAATTACTTTCATGCCTTGATTCTTCAATCTCATCTGATATTACTCTTGGAAATGATCATTTAGTCAAAGTTCAAGGAAAAGGAATTGTTCCTATTCTTACTAAACAGAATGTAAAAAAAGACATATGTAATGTCTATCATGTTCCAGACTTAAAACATAAAATTAAGTGTAGGATAGCTCATTGAAAAAGGATAAAAGGTACTTTTTGAGGGAGCATCTTGTAAAATCTATGATAGAAAACCCAACAGAAAATTAATTTCTGATATCTTTATGACTCCAAATAGGATGTTTCCCCTTACCCTCAGAACTGCAAATCTGAATCAACCTTATGCACAGAGTGCATCAACCATGAATGAATCAATGGTTTGGCATACAAGATTTGGGCATCTACCATTTCAGAGTCTAAGTCTTCTTCAGAAAAACTCCATGGTCAAAGGTCTACCTATCTTTAAAGAGAAAATTCCCCCATGTGAGTCTTGCATACTTGGAAAACATAAGAGAACTAGTTTTCCATAGTCTTCCAATCAAGACAAACAACATCTTGAACTTATTCACACTGACCTATGTGGACCAATGCAAATAGAGTCAATAGGTGGTAGTTTTTACTTTCTAATGTTTATTGATGATTTCAGCAGGAAAATATGGATCTATTTTCTCAGACACAAGTCTGAAACATTTACAAAATTCAAAGAATTCAAAGCAGAGGCTGAAAAACAGAGTGGTAAATTTCTCAAAGTACTCAGGTCAGATGGAGGAGGAGAATACAATTCCAGAGAATTTTCAAATTTCTGCAAATCTCAAGGCATCATCATGCAAGCAACAACAAGGTATACTCCACAGCAGAATGGAGTGGCTGAAAGAAAAAATCAGACCATCATGAATATGGCAAGAACACTTCTCAAAGAAAAATGTATGTCAAACACT
>ML776934.1:877637-891961 GCA_009831015.1 Picea engelmannii | reverse complement strand
ATGCACATCCATCACAAGCAACCTTCTCATTCTTTAACATAGGAAGTCCTTCAACCATATTCTTTTTCTGTAATAACAATAAATCAGGATGATTGATGTGTCCATACCTTTGATGCCAAAGAATCTCTGTTGGCATAGTTGCAAAAGTCAGTTCATGATGTGCTTTGATGGTAACATCAAGTTTGTATATACCTCCTACTTTGACTCCCATTGCAACAGTTTGGAAGTGGTCCAGCAGATCCTTCACTATGCAATAATTCTTGAAGAATTCAACCTTCAAGTTCTGATTTGTAATGGTGGACACAAAGATCAATTTTTTCTTTATTCCTGGCACATACACAACATTGTGAATGTGACGAACAGTACCATTCGGCAATATCACAAGAATGTCTCCATATCCTTTGATTTGATGAGCGTGGTCATCTCCAAGATATATGCTGGCACCATTCTGTGTTTCTTTAAAATTAGCATACCAATTTTTATTACAAGTCATATGTACTGATGCTCCAGAATCCACAAACCAGGCATCAAAATCATCCGTTTCAGTAGATAAAGCATCATTAGACATAAACAACCTAAGATCCCGTGAGTCAAAATTCAGGGGTTCATCAATATCATCACTAGCAATAAATAATCTGAGATCTTGATTTGAAGATTTTTCTGCATAATGACCTAAATGTGTTCTAGGTTTATTCCTAGCCTCATCACTTTTCTTCTTATGATATTCTTTAACCACATGTCCAGGTTGATCACAATAAAAACAACTCTTAGACTCATTCCTGTCAAATTGCATACCTTGATTTGGAGATTGTCTTCTCTGCGATGAACTACCTCTCTACCATGAACCACCTCTCTGCCATGAACTGCCTCCTCTGCCTCTTAATCCTGATCTCCCTCTCGTAGATCTATTATTTGACCACAATGTCAAATCTTTACTCTGAGGCTTCATATTCCCGCGCCTCTCTTCCTCTTGCAACAAAATACCTGTCAGTTCTTCAAACGTAGGAGGTTTCTCCCTTGCTGCAAGACCTGTTATGAACATATGATAATCTTCTAGCATACCATTTAAGGTAATAGTGACCAGATCAGTGTTGGAAACAGTTTCCCCTATATTTACTAACTTGTCTTTCACCTCTTTAATACGACCCAAAAATGAACTAACAGATTCATTTCCATCCATCTTAATGCCTAGCAATTTAGTTTTCATAAACAAAATGCAATTTGTGTTGCTAGTTTCATACAATGCTTTAAGAGATGTCCATGTTGCAGCAGAAGTTGTAGCATCTCTAATATGTGGAATTATGTTATCTTTAACTGACATGTGCAACAATACCTTTGCCTTGTTTTCGCGCTTCTCCCAGTCTTGGATCTGTGCTGCTGTCGCACCGGCAGCCCCATCAGGTTTCAGTTCAGTTCCCTTCGCAATGTTCCAGACACCATAGCCCTCCATGAGCGTCTGCGTCTTGGATTTCCAGTTAATGAAGTTTGATCCATCTAAATTGTTGGCTTCTTTGAGGTAGGTCTCTGCAAGTGGATTCGCCATCGTTGCAAGATATTCTCAGCAAGTGAAATACCAAGGATATGCAACTTTCCGTCGATTTTTCTCCTATGCTGAGTAGTCCGTCACTCTGCCTTCAGATCCACTAGTCCAAATCTACCTCTGTTCTCAGCTTAAATCATGCATGCATCTTAATATCCAAAATATCCACTTTTTAAATAGCCACTTCACTATTTAAAAGACTTATAACTTTATATATATAAAAACAAAGTTCCTTAAAAGAAACCTCCCTTTTTTGTTTTAATACACATGCATGCATCCACTTTAATTATAATAAAAAAAATGAATAACTCCCTTTTCTTATTTGCATGTATAAGAGAAGTTGTGGCACTTCTTATTTTTAAATGCTCCCAAAATAAAAAGCACTTATGCATGCAAACTTCACGCTCACTCACCACACATGCATTCAAAACTCACCACCACGCATGTGTTTCAAAACTCCACTCACCATGCAAACTTCAAATAAAAATAGATCTTCACGATTTGTAGCTCAACTGTGTATACCAATTTTGAATTAAACTGAAATTAAACTCACGCAAATCATGAAATGGAGGATCTTCATGGAAAAACTCCACTATTTTCTCATGACCCTCTTCAACTAAACCATCTCTTGGATGATTCGTATGCTTTCCAACAAGGAGGTATGCTCACGCTGCAGCCGATTCCTTTCTCACATTTCTTACGCTATCCACGTTGTGCCTTCACGATTTATCAGTAAAACCTCCACGTATGCAAAAAGAATATAACCTTCACGGCTCGCCCTCCAAAAACGTTTCTGCATGCTATCCAGGCCCTCTCCCCATGGCTTTGATACCAAGATAAAATATGAGAAACAAACACACGGTGAGGCTACACTCACTTCTCTATTATTCAATGAAGACAGATTACATCCTTATATAGGAAAATATTCGACCGAGTCGGTTACATGCAAACCAAAGACAACTAGACTCTTAACTAAGAACTAACTCTTAACACGCCTACAACTGACTCTCACAACTGAAACTTACAACTGGCACTTACTCCATTATTTCCAAGTCCTCTTCCATCAAGTATTAGGGTTTGCGCAACAGAAAAATCCATCTACTTCTTGATCCAGTGACCATAGTTGCCCCTCAACTTCTTTGAATTGTGGTTCTCCTTGCCCGTCGACCATATTGTTGTATCGTTCCATTCTGTTTTGTTGACCATTATTATTCCATCTGATTGATAAACCCCCTAGATCAACGTGTTGGAATCTTATAGGGAATTGGAGATACCAATCGACCGTCTCAATGGTCTACAAATTAAGTTGACCACTGGGAATGAAAGAAGCCTCTAATCAGTCTAATGGAGCATTGAAAGGTGCAACGACCTCATAACTATGCAAAGAAGTGAATACAATCTCTCATGATCGAGAAGTAGCCATTAACATTATCCATATGTACTACTTGTACTACAAGTGTTATTGGTGGAGGAAACAACATATCGTTGAAAATTCATATTGATTGGTATTGAAGGTAGCTCAGGTCAAGGTGTTTCGCTGGAAATTACAGAGATGCATGAATGGTTTTGTTGCTCATTTAACGAGCCATTCCTCAATGCTCTTAAATGTGCATTAAATTCTACTTGTAGTAACAAGATAATTGTGTTTTTATGGTAGAAGCTTCATTATATTTTTTATTTGCTAACATGTGTTGTGGAAGTATCTATAAGAAGACAACGCACTCTCTTGTATCAACAAGAACATTTACCTATGGAAAACATATTGAAAACACAGAGGCACTAAGAGAAGACATAGAAAGAAAGGGTCACATGAAGCCTCAAATTGTAGAGTTCTATGGAAAAGATCAAAGAAGACACAAAAAACCTTAGACCCATTGAAAAGTAAAACACTTGTACATTATGTTGTTGCCTATTGCAATATAGGAGTAATTGAAGATCTCTTTAATACTTCATTTGCTTCTTGGGGAGATGCATGACTTCTTGACATAGGATCAAACCTTCAGGAATGGGAACCATGAGGCCTAAGTTTCCTTGGACTCGGATGGATTTTCTTTGCATAATGTACTTCTTCCAGAGCATAAGCTTGTTGTTCCTTGTGCACATCACAAGGCCACTCTATTCATATGTTGGGTGGGAAAGTTGACATAAGGAAGGATTATGACAACTTGGTTTTCATGACTAGAATAGAATATGGAAGACTATTGAAGCTTAATGGGACATCTTCTCATACACACATTGTTGTATACCTCTCTCATCATGACTCGGGTATAATTCCATCTAGTCTTTTGTGGCATGCTAGATTTGGCCATATTAATTATGACAATTTTCATTTATTGAGAAAGAATGGTGTTTATGGTCTGCCTACATTCCTAGAAAACTAAAACAATGTGA
Source organism: Picea engelmannii (assembly GCA_009831015.1). Taxonomy (NCBI): domain Eukaryota; kingdom Viridiplantae; phylum Streptophyta; class Pinopsida; order Pinales; family Pinaceae; genus Picea; species Picea engelmannii. The sequence continues at coordinate 888,030 of ML776934.1, read as the reverse complement.
TGCTTGTATACTTGGAAATCATAGAAAACATACTTTCCATGATTTTACTTTTAAAGCATGTAGAAGACTTGAACTGATTCATTCTCATTTGTGCGTCCCTATGCATGTTCCTTGTCCAAATGGAAACAAATATATCATGATTTTTTTTTATGATTACACCAGAATGTGTTGGGTATATTTGTTGAAAGAAAATTCTCTAGCTTTTGAAACATTTAAAAATTTTCATGTATGGATTCAAAATGAAGCTCAGTCTCTCTTCAGAGTGATAATGGATGAGAATATAAATCTAATTAATTTGAAAGTTACCTTCACCAACATGGGATCAAACATCAAACAACAGTTCCATACAATCCTCAACAAAACGATGTAGCTGAACAAATGAACATGACACTTCTAAATATGGTTTGTTCCATGATCTTTATCAAGAATGTTAAATTGATGTTTTGGGATGATGTAGTTCTATGTGCAGTTTATGTCAAAAACAAGTGTCCATCTTGTGGACTCCATATGAAATGTGGTATGGCCACATTCCTTAGGTGAGGCATCTCAAGGTCTTTTGTTCCACCTGCTATGCATTGATTCCTAAGGAGAAAATAAACAAGCTTGATGCAAGGAGTCAAAAGTGCATCTTTTTGGTGTACTAAAATACCACCAAAGGGTATCATATTTATGATGAGACAAACAATAAGTTTATCCTTCCAAAGATGAGATCTTTATTGAATCCTCCAAGAAAGAAGAAACTATTGAGAGAGAGCTTGATCATATAGATAGATTCACTAGTGTAAAGACATATCATGATTTTGATGATGATATTCCACATCCTGAAGGGGGGACCCCATCTTGGGTCAGTATTTGGAATATCCTTGTGAAGCAGCATCTCCCCCAGAGCCTGAAGATCAATTGGATGATGTGATCAAGAAGATTGAAAGGCTGAGACTTGATGAGAACTCGACACCATCTCCATTAACCGAGAAACTTGGCTAAAAACTGTCCACCAAAATGGCTCACAAAAACACTTGAAAGTAATGTCCACAAAAATGGCTCACAAAAACACTTGAAAGTGTCCATCCTGATGAGGTCGAGAAGACAAGAACCATATTTTCCTCAAAACAAGATGGAGGTAATGTAGATAATTCAAACTAAGGTAATGTAGAAGATATGGATGTTTCATGTTATTGTGAGTTGAATTTATCTATTAACCTTGAACCAAATTCCTTTAAATAAGCCACTTCTCGTGATGAATGGAAAGAAGCCATGCAGAAAGAATATTATTCTCTCATCATGAATGGGACATGGAAGTTGGTAGACCCTCCATATGGAACCAAACCAATTGGATGCAAGTGGTTATTCAAAAACAAGTATAGATCATATGGCTTACTTGACAAGCACAAAGCAAGGCTCATGGAAAAAGGATTTGCACATAAAGAAGGTGTTGATTATGAGAGACCTTTTCCCCCACAACAAAATGGGCAACCAACCGTACTCTATTTTCCATGGCAGCACAAAATGGATGGAAAATTCATCAAATGGATGTGAAGATTGCTTTCTTGAATGGAGACTTGAAAGAGAATGTGTTCATGTCTCAACCAGAAGACTTTGTTGTGAAGGGACAAGAACACAAGGAATGAAATTTCATCAAATCCTTGTATGGCTTGAAACAAACACTGTGATCATGGTACAAAAAGTTAACCGAGCATCTTCTGAAATTAAATTTCAAGTATTTCAATATTGACTATGGGACTTTCTTTGTCAAGAAAGTTGGAAAAATTGTTGTATATCTTGTAGTATATGTAGATAATCTATTAATAACAAAGAATAATGAGAACTACATGGCATCCGTCAAGAAATAGCTGAAGAAAAGATTCGAGATGACAGATTTGGGACATCTTCACTCCTATTTGGGCATTGAAGTAATTCAAAATCCAAAGTACATATTCATCTCCCATAAGAAGTAAGTTGCAAAAATATTGAACAAGTTTGGCATGGCTAAGTGCAATCTCGTTTCTACTCCAATGGAATAAAACTTGAAGCTCACATCAAAAGAAGGGAATGAATTTGAGGATGCAACCAAGTATAGACAGCTTCTGGAAAAAATTATCTATCTTACTACCACAGACCAAATATCTCATTTGTTGTTGGAATTCTTTCCAAGTTCATGCAGAAGCATTTGAAGGACATTGGTCTGCGACAAAAAGAGTTCTAAAATACTTGAAAGGAACTCAATATTTTGGACTCAAGTACTCTAAGTTAGATGACTTCAACTTGATCAGATATTTTGATTCACACTTTGATGGGGATAAGAAAAATGGAGTGTCAACTTCAGGTTATCTCATGAGTCTTGGATCAGTAGTTGTCTCTTGCAGACTATGCAAACAATTAGTTCCAACAAATTCCACAACATAGGAAGAATATATGATAGCTGCAGAAGCGACAAAGGAGTTTGTGTGGCTCGGGAAAATACTTGAAGATTTGTAGGAGAAACAAGTGAATTATACTCCTCTTCTAGTTGACAATATTTTTGCAATCAAGTTGCCCAAGAATACCAGATTCCATGATCGAACCAAGCACATCAACACAAAGTATCACTTGATTCGATATCATGTAGAGGCCAAGACTATTCACTTAAGACATTGTTCCACAAATGAGCAAATTGCAAACATCTTCACCAAAATGCTTAGAATAGAAAAATTTGAGAAGTTCAGAATGATGCTTGGACTCACACACACCCCTTTGGATTAGGGGGGAATATTGGACACATAATCCTTCATGGATGTGTTACTTGTATCATATTGTAAATATGAATAGTAGTAGGTGATAGATATAGTCTTCAATTATGGAAGACCAAGAATCATTTATAAGTGTGGAGTTATTTTTTCCATCCCTGGCCTCACAATTGATTTTAGTTATTTTCTCTTAGCTAGAAAATCTAAAATAAAGTTATTATATATGAGGTTATTAAATATTCTTAAAATAAATAAAATAAAACAAAAAACTAGCACATCCACATCAATAGTGGATGGTGAACGACATAGAGATTATCATGGTTAATGGTTAGATTTGTAGTTTCTTGTACTCAACTATGATTAATGTTATATATCTCTCTTGATTAATGTTGATGATTTATATATTTGTTAAATAATTAATGTTAATTTTTCTATAAATTTTTAATAATATATCTATTAATTTATACAATATTTATTACTTTATGTAAAATATATATTAATTATTTTAAATAATATTATACAACATTACTTTATGTTTTATTTTTTTATTTTTAATAATATATCTATTAATTTATACAATATTTATTACTTTATGTAAAATATATATTAATTATTTTAAATAATATTATACAACATTACTTTATGTTTTATTTTTTTATTTTTAATAGAAGACTTATGTGTACTTTAATTTTATTATTTTGTTGAAGTAATAGAGATTGTTGTTTAATAGCTTAAATTTACACCTTTTTTAAGTGTAAAATTGTAGCTTTTTGCATGATAGAAAGTAATTTCCAGATAGTTTGCGTGATACTTGTTTAAATATAAACATGAACTTGGATATATTATATGAAAATTCTAAAAAGACTCAACTATAATATTGGTAGAATTCCCAACAACCATGAGCAATATCTAATGCTGCGAGAGATTAAATACTTGTTTTAATATAAACATGAGCTCGTATATTATAAACAAATTCTAAGACTACTCAACAACGATAGAAGTAATGAATCTTCAATAAACATAATACAATACATCACATATATCATATGGGCTTATACCAAATCAGAAGAGATTATTATGAACATTATTGTAAATTATTCTTTCACTCTATTCTATCAACATTGATTCATGGTTTCGTGCATATTAGTAAGAGAAGGAAACACTATTTCATTTAAAATCAACATAGAAATGAAGAGGAGTCACTTGACTTAGATAGACTACCTGTTCAGGCTGACTATCATCTTGCTTTCCATAGTGTCTATCTTCCAACTCTAAAAGAGTAGCCCATATAACAATAGTTTTCCTCGCAGGAGTTGTTCTGCTTGCTCTAGGGAGAATCCGTAAATCCACAGATACATAATTCGAAGATTCCTCAAAGATGATGAGGGTTATAAATCCGTAGTCGTCTTCAGTTGGAGTTCACTATTTCCTTTCCTTGTGATCATGTTGGCTGAGTGCAAATGGAAAATGGAATAGGGAACGTTCTTGTGATCATGCTGGCTCAGCGCGAATGCAAAATGGAAAATGGAATCAGGAACGGTCCAACGATTTGTTGTAAAAATCAACGGACGTGGTAAGAAATTTCACGCTTAGTTAAAAGCCCCACAATGTAAATAATCCAGAAATTGCAACGACATTGTTGACTCGTCATGGAACACTAAGTGGTAAAAAAACCCACTCACTGTAAAAACCACATTCAAAGTAAATAATGCGATCTAGATTTGAAGGATCTATGCATGTCTATCTTTGGACTAGATAATCATTCAATTAGAATAACATAACCCTATAGTAAATGATTAAATCACAATATCATAGAATCAGGTTTACAATCCATGCATAAAGAAAGAATAAATTATTATTGAGATAATTCGAGAGAAAAGTGACTTTTACCAGTTATCAACCTTGATCTTCATAAAAATACAGATTGTCATAGAACAAACAATTAGTTGCTCCTCATTGAATTCTTACAACAATTTATTTTGGAAAACAACTCATGTATTTTGCATGCATTATTTAGTTATCTAAACACTAACCTACAGATTTAAGAAAACTGCAAATAAATCGCATCATGTCAGATAATTGACTAGAGTGCATACCAACATATTCCCCCTTGATGATGAGAGGGCTCACAATCTGATCTCAAAGTTTCAAAAACTAGACTTTAGCAACTGCAATTGCCTTAATGAAAGTGTGTGCAATTTGTTCTTGAGTATTTATATACCTTAGTTCTACTTCCTTCTTTTTCACCAAATATCGAATTAAATGATACTTTAAATCAAAAAATTTGTCCTTCTATGATGGACTCGATTCTTGCCAATTTGACGACACTAGTTTTATCACAAAATATCATTGTAGGATGAATTTGTTTCTCTCTAATTTCTTCTAGAACTTTTCTAAGCCATAATGCTTGTGTACTTGCTGAGGTCACTGCAACATACTATGTTTGTGTGGATGAAAGTGCAACTATACTTTGTTTATTTGAGCTGCAAGTAATCAAACCCGAACCAAAAGAGAAACAATTACATATGTAGACTTTCGGTCATTCAAACTACCTCCCCAATCAAAATCACTAAAAACAACAATATTAAACCTTTTAGAAGTGTAGTAATGAATGTATCTAAATATTTCATAGTCTGAAACTTCACCAAAATAGTTTTATAGAGAAAATAAAAATATGATTCATTTGATACCAATTTCAAAACTAGTCACAAACCCTAACTTCCACATACTATATCTCTGAATCTATAACGACCCAAAACCTAAAATTTGGACAATATGTAATCTATTATGTCTCTTCAATCTCCTAAAATTTTGATATTTGAGTCATTATATAAAAAACATTATAGTGAAAATTCCAAGGTGTCTCAATTGAAGGAGAAAAACCCTAGGATAGTATGCTCTGATACCAAATGTTATGAACCAATACCTTCAAAATGATAAAAATCCAATGAATAATAGTCCATGTCGAGGGGGAAACTTACTTTTACAATATATTCAATATACAAGATGAGATAAGATGATCCTAAGACTCGGTCTCCTTGGTGTGTGTGTGTGTGTGTGTGTGTGTGTGTGTGTTTGTGTGTGTGTGTGTGTGTGTGTGTGTGAGAGAGAGAGAGAGAGAGAGAGAGAGAGAGCAATTATAATGAAGGGTTCTAGATGACCTAATAATATAACACTAGAAATGTAATAATCCAATATCTAAGTCTTAATAAGAGGTTTTATATTTAACATGGGGCTTTGTCTAGGGATTAACATTTTCTTAATCGTATTTCAACATACCAATAGGTTTTGTTCTTGGATCCACAACAACCCAACCCATTGTTCTCTATGTACAAGAAGACCTTCCATATTTAGTTTATATAACTCGAATCTCTAGTCATTAAACTCTTCTATTTTTATTTTTGAATCACTTGTCATTTTTCTCTACACGAGATTCATTGTGCAAATTTCCCACTCATGAACAGGTTTATCATAGATCCAAGATACCCTTTCTCCTCACAGAATGAGATAAACCCTAGCCACAGAGGTGTCCCATTAAAACTAATAATGTCACTATGATACCAAATGAAAAGTTTGATAAGCAAGTGCAAAAAAATAAATACTTACAAAATCTAAAAAAAAGAATAACAATAGAATATTAAAACAATATAACAAGATTTACCCCAAAAACCCTTAACCGATAAAACTACCCCAACTAAGAGTTTCACCTATATTTATATCATTGCATTGAAATATCCATTCATAATACAATATTTAGGTATTCCACAACATCCAAAACCCTAATCCATTAACTCGGATTAGATTACAACCATAACTCCTTAACCAAAATTATATTACTATGCGCTGAAAATCATTGGTTAAAAAAGCACAAAATTGATAAAAGAATAGACCCCATTTTTTTCTCTAAGGGAGGGGGGCATGGGAGATTGACCTTGTTGACCAATATCTTATTATGTTTATTCATAAAGAGGGTTTTTAAATTGTAAAAAGTAAAGTCAATATATTATAGGTATTAGGGTGTGATGTGTGGTATGAGGGTTTATAGGTATTTTGGGTATAAAAGGGGTATCTAGTAAAAATAGAAGTTTCTTTTATTGAAAAGATATATTGGGATGGGTGTTCAATTTTTTTTTTTTGGAAGTATCTATCAATATCTAGTGAAATTAGGGGTATTCTTTAATATCACATGAATGCGGGTATTATGTCATAGGTTCATTGACTGAAGATCTCGTTGGGGAGGGGGGGGCGCTTTACACCCTCTAGCTTGAAAGGTGATGACCCCCTAGAACCCTTTGTGCCAGTATGGGAATAATTCTACATACAAAGAGGAAAACACATGTGCTACCCATGATTTTAGTCATCATGATGATGTATTGATGATGGTGTACTCACGCTCTTCATAAGAACTTTTACCTGAGAAAAGTTACTTTCATCTCTTCCAAGAAAACTCATTTTTGAAGCAAGTTCGCAGGCTGCTAGTATATTTGGCTGCGAGAATGACCCATTCTCGCAGCCTACCTTAAGCCAGGGTGCGAACTTCTCGCACTGTGTTGAACTGCTAGGGTGAGAACTCTTCCTAAAGCAAGGAAAAATATGAATTCTCGAAGCTTCTAGAAGGGAATCTTCTAGAAGAATGGGTTGGCATTCGAATGGTTATCCTAGTACTGGATTCCCTGATATTTTGGGATCATTCTTATCGAAGTAACTAATTCATTCTCTCCTATATATTGAAGGAATTCTCATGGAAAAGGTTAAGCAAGATTCATTGGAGAATTGGTGAAAGAATTGTGTGAAGGACTGATGCTACAACAGCTAAGAAACTCCAGCAAGTTCATTAAAGGTGGTTGATCTTCTTCATGCAAGTGAGCAAGTGTGTGTGTCGGAGCCAAGGGCCATCGAAAGGAAATTTGCGACATCAAGGCTCAGGTTGTAATCTTTACTTTCCATTAATATGATACAGTAATATGTCCCTTTCCCATAAAGCTATTTCCACTTTATTGTATAACTCCTTGATCATATACATAGATTGATTGTTGAATAGATTGTGCTTTCTTCACTTTGGTTGGTTTGTGTTGTCTTGGTCTTGGCTGCACGAGAGCACTAGAGGGAAGTAGGAGCAACAAAGACCATAGGATGCGATAATAAGTATGTTCTTTGTTCTTGTCTCCTAGTTAATTCAATAGTTAGAATCTAGGGAAATAGTCATGTTCTATCTTGCTTTGTTCTAGATCCAGGTGGATCTAGGGAGATCGGTTTGTGCCCGCACTTACAGATTTATCCAATAACAACATGTCCAACAAAGACCTAATGTAATATTTGAAGACTAAGCTATTTTTTTTGCAAAGGAAGCTTCATGAAACTTTCAAGGGTAAGAAATATTTGTTGATAATTTGTTTAAAGGGAAAAAATCCTACAAAAGAAATTATTTATTAAGGAGGTGAAGGGGAAATTTCTTCATCTTCTTCACAACTAATAAGCTTTGGGGACCAAAAAAATCCTAAAAAGGAAAGGTTTGATCGAAAATTAAATCGAATAGGATGTTTAAGGTGGAGTCAACTATGGAATTTGATTGAACCAATTCAACTAAGTAATAAATAAGAATAAAATAAATGAAGATCAATGACAAAGTCATCTATTATATCATATCAACTAGTGCACATACGTCCAAGATCAACTAGTGCACATATGTCCAAGACCAAACATGGAGATGTGATCGAATTCAACAAACACATGAATTATGTCATTTGGATAGATCTAGGATGAGTGGACTTGATAGTTAGTGATAGTTATTAAAGAGAAGACTAATGGTTAGTAAAAGGGACACAAGAAAAACCAAATCAATCTAATTAACACTTGTAGGTGGCCCATCAGAAGGTGATATAATGATATGGGTTACATATTGGACAATCTATTTGTGGAAGTAAATTAAAGGGTCATAGGTGGATTAGAGAGTTTTTGTATTTAAAAGAAAAAATAAATTTCTTGTGGAAAGGATAAATCTCAACTTTGTTACTAAGAGTTCCAAGCATTTGGAACACAACCACATAAATGTGAAATTTTAAGTGTTGTGAAAGTTTACAATTGTAAGTTGTCATTAATAAAAAAATCTCTAAGAATTTATAATAAATTTAAAATTTATTATCGATAAGGTTTGTTGTTAAAAATAAATGTGTACCATTTATGAATGTTAATGTTTATATTTATCAAAGTGAATTTTTTTCTTAGTTTATCACATACTTCAAATTCAAATTGAAACAAGTATGAGGTAATATTTATTAAACATGGTCAATTATGTTTAATTGAAAATCTCTAAGAATTTATAATAAATTTAAAATTTGTTTTCGATAGGGTTGTTAAAAATAAATGTATACCATTTGATGATTGAATGTTAATGTTTGAATTTTTTTCTTAGTTTATTACATACTTCATATTGAATTATTACATACTTCATATTGAAACAAGTATAAGGTAACATTTATTAAACATGGCCGATTATGTTTAATTGAATCAATGGTTTAGATACATTGATTGATTGATTTCAACTTGTCCATTAAAAAAATAGTATATTGATGATTCTAATATTTGTCAATTTTTTATTATCTAAAATGTGGGTCATAAGGCCGAGAGTTGGCTTGTAATGTGTTATATCAAAGTTAACCAAATCTAAGTGGATACCTTCATGCCAGCAGAAACGATACAATATCTAGAGGGCTCGCTACTTTTGCCCAACCTACTTCAGTCTGAAATTATTGTGTTTCCCAAGGAATATATATACTAGAGTGGGATACAATATCTAGAGGCCTCGCTACTTTTGCCCAACCCACTTCAGTCTGAAATTATTGTGTTTCCCAAGAAATATATATACTAGAGTGGGATCTCTGTCCTTTTTAGGCTATGAAATATTTATGTGCTTATGTGCATGTTTGGGTGGATTTTAATTGTGTTTCAACATTTCATAGACATAAAATTTGCTACAACCAACATCAAAGTAAGAAATATATTTCCTATATGCTTCAAACACATTGAACATACGTCAAGGTATTATGAAATATTTATGTGCATGTTTGAGTGGATTTTAATTGTGTTTCAACATTTCATAGACATAAAATTTGCTACAACGAAATATATCTGCTATATTCTTCAAACACATTGAACATACGTCAAGGTATGGCATCAAGTATAAAAATACACAATTAGATTGTACTTTATGGCATCAAGCATAGAGTTTAAACTCAAGAAAATCCATTTTGAGTTTAAAAACCCAAGAAAATCCATTAATCAAGAGAGGACTTTATGTAGAGCTACAAAAGTTCCAGAAATCTGTTAATTAACATAGGAGTTTATGTAAACCTTTGGAGGGATGCAAGATGTCTGTCTTTCTATCATTGGAAGCAAATGTTCCATCTCCCCCCTTCGTCTTCTATCATAATATCCTCCATTCTTCCTATGTTCTTCTTTAACTCTTTCACCATTCTATTCAATAGTCCCTTCCATTTTAAGGAAGATTAGCCATTAGAATTTCACTACCAACTTGCTGGGCCAATAACGCTACATGACTCTACATATTCCTTTCCATTATTTTGAAATTTCATATGTAATTTTTTCAAATTTAATTATAATGGAATGGGAAAACCTATATATATGGGTTATTGATTAATATCTAATTAGCA
>ML776934.1:829823-877430 GCA_009831015.1 Picea engelmannii | reverse complement strand
CCTAGCTAGCTTTTCTTCTAGTTTAGGAAGGATGTTAGATAATTTGAAATATATATATAATATCATTTTTAGAGTTAGAATGTTTAAGAATTAAGTTTTTTTTTTTGAAATGTTGAGCTATTTATTTCTTTCTTTCATGTTTAGATGAAAAATCTCCTAGCTTTTCTTCTAGTTTAGGAAAGATGTTAGATAATTTGAAATTCATATATATAATATTATTTTTAGAGTTAGAATGTTTAAGAATTAAGGTTTTTTGTTTGAAATGTTGAGTTGGTGTGCATTGTTGAAAAATGGTGACCACATCTAAGAGTGTCTTCTTGCATTGAACAAGGATTCTACTAGTTTTTCTTTCTTCCGAACATAATGGTTAGTGGGAGCATATTCTGCAACAACTTTTGAATATTCAATTTGATATCTTTTCATAAGATCGGCTTGGTAAGCTTCTATGTATTCATCCTCTCTGAACTTTGTATTGTATGTTGGGACTATTTATTAAGTTCTCATCTTTTGAATATCCACCTAGATACACTTTCTTGCTCTTGCATGTCTACCCTTTTCTTCTACAAGTATTATCCCATAAACGAGCTTCATAATGCCCCATCCACCTATGCTTGGTTACTACACGACACATTGAAGTCCATTGTCTAAATGTGTCTATAGATATTCTTACAGCAGGTTCTGAAGTAGTTGGATTCTCTAGGATTATTCTCTGGGATAAGATGCTTCTCGCTATTAGACAAAGACGCATATAGGGTACCATTTTGATTTGTAGCTAGTGTGATGGTGGAGTGAGAAGTTGGGCTCATAGAGAGATTCAAAGGAAGAATAATTGTAAGCACATCCATACCCTCTTTTATGTGCTCTATGATTTGTAGTGGTGGTAATCATTGTGAATATTGAAGATGAAATGGTGTTACCATAATTGGTATTGCTTATATTAGTAGTCTTACTCTTTGTAAAGGGAGAAGTGGGATGAGTCCTCAACCATGTATTGATCATGATAATCCCATTTATATTACTATTGTTGAGGTTGTATGTTTGTGAGAGTTGGAGGTTTCATTCAGGGAATATGTATTCATTGGAGTTTTAATCATAGGACTCATCAAGATTAAATTGTTATTGGTGCTAACAGTGGACAAGGGTTCAACCTTCATGTTGTCTTAATACTTAGAACATTTCAAAGAATTAGTGGCTAATGAATACCGTACATTGGCGACCATAATGGGTAATGAATCTTCTTTCTTAGGGTTTGGAGTACTTTTTTCCTTAGATTTCTCTCGTTCCTATTGCGTTTCTTGTCGTATCATTTCTTGATAGCCTCTATTCACTCCGGGTATGAGTTTTTTAGCCTTCTCCCTTGCCTAGCCTTGTTTTCAAAACATATACACGGTTTTTGGCTTAACAATCGCATATATACGCAAGCTGTCCCTCTGCAAGCTACATACATATGATTTGTTTCCTCAAACAATCATGTACATCATCCTTCTTTTCTTGTTTGTTGGTTTTGATGGTTGCTAGGTGGGATTTGATGTTTGTTGAGTCTTCTTGGGTCTCTGTAGTGCATGTTAAGTGCTCATGGGATGACAGGAAAACTGTATGGGGTTGAATTTTTGGGTGGAGTCTTTCTCATCACCTTTTCATTTTGATTGTCCTTGTACATTGGGCTGGGTGTCTTGTTGCTTGGTATCCTACTTGGGTTGTCTGTTTCTATACACAGTAGATTTTAATATATCAAGTTGTTGTTCAGTCCATGCATTTTCATTTTTCTTAGATAGAAAATACAAAAATATTAGGCATTTTGCATTGCTTGGAATTTTGGTCTTTTGAGTCTTTGTCATTAGCTTAGTGCATATACTGAAAGATTGCATTTTTACTTCAGAACTGCAAAGTTGAAATTGAAAATTGCATTTGTCTTGAGAAGCATATCATTCATCGAAAATTGAAGTTAGGAATTTGCATTATATTCATATTTACTTTTCCTGCCGAGTCATAACATCACGCGTTTCTCTACCATACCTTTTTGAATAAGCACAAACACTAAAATTAACGCTATAATTTAAAATTGATTAGTCACGATTTTATTTTCTAGGGTACACAAACTGGCTTAGGATTTAGTGCCTTGGAATAGGATTTTGTTAGTAAACTTCTCCAAGGAAATTAAATCAACATATGTGTCTTGACAAAGGGAGTGGATAAATCCATTGTATAATTGGTAATATTAGGAGGCTCCGCTCACACCGGAGTTAATCACGAGGTCACGCGAGGTTGGTTGAAGGGATAGCCCCCCGATACCTTCTTAGCGTCATAAATATTTATGGGGATCTATTTTTATATGGAGATCTTGTTAGTGCCCTCGCCTCTGTGAGAGGTGGTGCTTTCAAGGTTTCAGGCTTTGCTACCCTTCCCATATGGTGGACCTGACTTATGACTACTTGCCTATGCATCGGTTATATAGTGGTTTATTAGTTGCTTGACTTAGGTGCCACATAGGTTACTTGTAGGGGTTACTCTACAGGTACCCTAGGTCAGATAAGGGTCGGACAACACACAACCTTTATGGAGGATTACCTCTCTGGGGGGATCTAACCGACTGGTTTTTAATTGCATGAGGGCCCTTATAACTAATTTTGTTACCTCCGATATTTAGCAGGGAGTCTCAGGCCCCTCTTAGGCGAGACATACCTTCTTTAGGGAGGGAGGCCACTTTCAGCTGCTTTACCTCGTTTGTGTGCATATTGTCCGTTTGAATTTTGGTGTGCTCTTTGATTACTAGTTGGCCTTAGGATTTATCTTTCATCTTTAGAGTCTTAAGTCATTGTGGAGTTGGACTAGCGTCCCTTCCAGTCCCGTTGCTTGTTACAGTTACCACTGGATTTCGAGTCTTTGCCTTCTAAAAGGCACAGAGTTATTAGGCGTGGTACACACACCTCCACTGTTCAGACTTTTGATTCTACAAGGATGAGTACTGAACCTAGTCTTCAGAACACTGGGAGCCCTTCGACTCCCACACCTACTATAGTTAATGGTACCCCTTCGACTATTGCAACCACAATGGTTGTAGTGCCGAAGGAACCTATCATTACTATGGCTCGACCTATAGTGAATGCTCATTCTCTTGCCTCGAACCCATTTGGGTCTCTTGGACACTCATCGGGATATAATGTTCAGTCCATCCCTATGGCCTCTAGTCCTTTTTCCTATTGTATGCCGAACTTTACTTCGTAGTTTTCAAATGCCATCCCAGTTGTTGGTCCTAATGCTAGCATTGGGCTTGGGGGCGCTACACCTCCTTACACTCCATTTTCATTTGGTGGTTCTCAAATCCCTCAAATGACACCTAATATGGGAGGCATTCCTGCTTTTAACCCTAGGTCTAATCCTCTTTCTTCTGGGTGGAACAACCAACCCGACGGACAAGCTTCTGCGCAAGTTCCGTCCTACACCCCTACCTCCTTGGTGCCAATTCCGACCAACATGTTTGGCATGACGAATCCACCTCTATCCTCCTAATTCACACCCAGAGGAGGTCATTTTGACCCTTTGGGCAACCCCCAACCCGGATCCAATCTGACTGGGGAAATTTTTTATAACCCCCATTAGAACATTCCTATTGGAATGATGCCCAACCAACCTTTTATGAATCAACTCGTAGGAGGGTCTTACAATCCCGGACATGGACATGGTGCTTGCCAGAACCCTGGATGGGTTGTAAATCCTCAAACACAATCTTTCTAGGGAGATTGGGGCTAGATGTCGCAACCCCGTCTCCCTTTTCTAGCCATGCATAATCTGCCAGACTTGTCTAAGTTGATGAACGCCCATGTGAGTCATGATCCTACATGGCCCCCTGTCCCCACCAATATTCCTTCGAACATTCTGAAATTCGAAGGTAAGAATGGCGAGGATCCTGGTGATCACGTTACTACCTTTCACCTATGGTGCTCTTCGAATTCCCTTAATGACAATTCTATTTGGTTAAGATTATTTTAACGCACCCTCATTGGAGTTGCTGTGAAATGATATATCGAGCTACCTATGGGGGAATATGGGACCTTTATTCAGATGGTGTTGGTCTTACTTAACCACTTCCAGTTGTTGGTTCGTTAAGATGATGGCCTATAACTTCTGTCGACTTTACGCCAGGACACAACCACTCATATATCAGATCATATCTAGGAGTGGCATAGATAGAATAGGTTGATTAAGACCTCCATACCCACAGCCTTTCTTTTAGAATGGTTTCTCAAGTCTTTCAACCTCCTATCTCGAAGGATGTGGCTACATCCAAGGTTACCACTAATAAAGAAGCGATATGCAAAGCCCAACAGTTAGATATTATATACGCTTAGTCTAGGATGTTATACGACATCTTCCGGACGCATTGCAATCAACTTATGACCTTATAAAAAATCTCGGACCTCATGCCAATGGAATTGTAGGCTCCGCCAATGCAAAGTCCACAGACTCGGTGACAAACCATTTGAAAGAGTTGTCTCTAAACCAGTCTACAAGAGGGCTAGCTTCATCTATGTCTTCCAACCCCACTCATTCAGCGGATGTACATTATGTGCAATTGTGGACCGGCCCAAATGGTAACCAACAACCAGGCGAGAGTAAGAAGAAAGGACGTAATAAACGTAAGGGTGGTAAAAATAATAATAAACCAAAGGACAATGGTAATAATGAGAAGACGAATAATAATGCTAGAGAGGGTAAGAGAGATAGGTGTAAGGTGAAATTTCCCTGTAAGGTTTGTACAGATGACCACCTTAATCATTTATGCCCCAAACTTGCAGAAGCTATGAGGCTATTATATCTACCACCCGTCGTAATTGACGAATCCTTTCCCACATAACCAACACATGGCCTCGAGCTCGTCAAACACCGGAAATGCGGCTGGTAGGAGTCAAAACCTGTTGTTGAGGGATGATGATCGTTTGTGTATCAATATGGTCGATGCGAAAGTTAATGTAGCCACTCGATCTC
Organism: Picea engelmannii; assembly: GCA_009831015.1. Lineage (NCBI taxonomy): Eukaryota > Viridiplantae > Streptophyta > Pinopsida > Pinales > Pinaceae > Picea > Picea engelmannii. The sequence continues at coordinate 872,444 of ML776934.1, read as the reverse complement.
AAGATTATAGCTCTTCATAGGATATACCTGGTCTAGAATCTCCTCCTCCTCCTCTGGAGATGCCTTTACAAATTGAAAAACTATAGCCATCACCTCGTATTTCAAAAGGAGTACTCAAGCGCTGTACCCACAATCCAAATTCTACAGCCACCCAGAACTACTCTATTGTTGAGGACTTGGGTCAAACCCCTTGTGCGATGTAGGATTTATAGTTACTCCAGATGTGTCCTCAACAGAGGAATGCCTTACTATCTACGTTGGGAGATATAGAACCCAGTGGCTCGAAAGTTATCAATTTTGACGTCACAGATGTGAAGCCTCGCTTTCCTTACCATGTGGATTTCCAAATCCACGTGGGGTACTCAAAGTATACCATCAAACATGTGGTTGTTGATGAAGGCATTACCACTTGTGTGATGTCCCTGATCTGTTGGAAAGATCTCAGTTCTTCGACTCTTTCCAATTCATTGAACATGTTGAATTCTTTTGACGGTCATTCCTTCCACCCTCACAGTATTCTTCCTGCCTTTTCAGTTCAGTTAGGTGGGAAGATGGTAGAAGTGGAAGTTGAGGTAGTTGATGCGCTTCTTGATTATAACTTGTTACTAGGATGCAATTGGACCTATGATATGGTCGTCGTCGTATCGTTCATCTTCCATACTCTTTGTTTTCCTCATGAAGGGAAGATCACGACGATCGACTAATTATCCTTTATGTACGCTAGTCCCAATGCATCTATTGGACCGTTGATCCCTGTGATCGACAATTCTCAATTGAAAACTGAGAATATCAGTGTCGGAATGTATTCTTCCCTTATGGGTACCTTTGAATTCATGACACTGATTCACCACATTTACGCCATGTCTAGTGGGCCCGTTTTGACAGGGAGGTCCATTCCTTTCTGCACTTCCTATTTTAGTGATCCATGGACCCTACCTTCCCTGAATTCATCTTGTGAAGGTCAGTCGCATGCTGGAATGGCCATGCCACTATCGGCAGTGGAGATTGCATATCAAGCTGTTCTCGACCCTTCTGCCAATCCTGATCCTGTTACCTCACCGACGTACGAGGAGGATCCCATTCTTAGGCCCATGTGGGCCACTTCATTGTCTTGTTCACATGAATTCCTCAATGGAACTTTTCCCTCGGACGAAGCTATAATCGAAGCCATGAATGGTTTCGACCAGCCTTGGGATGATATGCATCACCGCTCTTATTTTCTCCTAGATCTTGAAAGAATCAACCAAGATGAATTTCAATCTACTTTGAGTGATACAGTCGGTCACACCGTAGTTCCACTTGATACGCATGACGTTTATGCCGAAGGAAATATGGCGAGTATTTCTCCCACTGTCACGATTGATATCTCTTGTACCCCTGGAAAGATTGAAAACGTACACATTGGGGTGGATTGTTCGCTAGAAGAAATCCTGATCTACACCAAACTCTTCAAGGAATTACAAGATGCATTTGATTGGTCATATGAAGAGAATCCAAGAATCGACCCTTGTATTGTCGAGCATGATATTAGAACTTATCTGGATGCTAAACCTGTTCGAAAATGTCTTAGAACTGTCAATCCCCGGAAGGCCCCTGCTATTAAGGTAGAGGTGGAGAGGCTACTTAATGTTGGTTTCATCTACCTGGTTCCCTTGAATGAATGGGTGTCCAATCCTGTTCCTGTGAATAAGAAGCAAGGAACTATTCATGTATGTATGTATTTTCATGACCTGAACAAAGCCCGTCCTAAAGACAACTTCCCGACACCTTTCATCGATTAGATTCTCGACGAGCATGCAGGAAGCAAAGTGTTTTCTTTTATGGATAAATTTTTAGGGTATAACCAAATTCAAATTAAAACTGAGGATCAACACAATACGACATTTATTTGTCCTTGGGGTACTTTTGCATATCGAAAAATTCCTTTCAGCCTTAAAAACCCCGGAGCATCCTTCCAACGTGCTATGACCTTTGCTTATCACGATCTTAAGCATTAAGTCAAAGCGTACCTTGACAATCTCGCTGCTCACTCTCATAAGAGAGTGGATCACTCTACGCACCTTCGACTTATTTTTGAAAGATGTCGTTACTATAGAATCTGGTTGAACCCTCATAAATGCATCTTTTGCGTTAGGTCTGGTCATCTTTTGGTATTTCTAGTTTCCGAGACCGGTATCATGGTAGATCCATTAAAGGTTGAGGCAATACTTCGATTTCCTCGACCAGGCACTATTAGACAACTTCAAGGTTTACAGGGGAAAGCTAACTTTTTACGTCGTTTTATAGTAAACTATGCCAATATCACTAAGGGTTTCATGCATCTTTTGAAGAAGGAAACCTCTTTTATCTAGGATGAGTGAGCCCAGGAGTCCTTTGATGATTTTAAGAAAGCCTTGGTATCGAGGCCTCTGCTGAAGTCTCCTGACTACAGTAGGAATTACTTTCTTTATATCACCGCGTCTAAGGAGACGATTGGTATGGCTTTGGTTTAGGAGGATGATGAGTTTCGTGAGCACGTCATATACTATCTTAGTCGAAACTTAGTCGGTCCTGAGCTTAATTATTCTCACGTTGAAAAGATAGCCTTGGTTGTCCTTCACGCAGTCCAACATTTGCATCATTATATATTTCTTTGCAAGACTATTGTGGTTGTTGATGTCAATCCATTTCAATACGTCCTTACCATGCGTATCATAGGGGGAAAATATAATAAATGGATTGTCATTTTACAAGAATTTGATCTCGATTTCACTTTTGAGAAATCCAAGAAATCACTAGTATTCGAAGAGTTAATATATGACTTTCCACGATTAGATGAGGATGTTATCCATGTTGTTTCATTTGCAGATGAACACATTTTTATTGTCTTATCGTCTGACCCCTGGTATGGAGACATTGTTCTCTATCTTCAAACTTTGAAGTTCCCTCGACATCTCTCGCAAGATGACCGACGACGTGTAAGATACCAAGATAAGAATTATACTATCGTTGGTGACACTTTGTATCGCCAGGGAATAGAAAATATATTGCATCATTGTTTAACTCATAGGGAAGTCAAGTTAGTTCTAAATGATTTTCACAGTGGGGCTTGTGGTGGTCATCTATTCGGGCTTGCGACAACCCAAAATATTTTGTGAGCCGATTATTTCCAGCCTTCTATATTTAAATATTGTATTGAAGCAGTTAAGAAGTGTCACCCATGCCAGCTATTCACTCAGAAAATGCGCTCACATCCGACCCCTCTTCACCCACTCATTACTATTGGTCCCTTCACCAAGTGGGGGGTGGAATTCATGGATTGCAACCCAACTTGGACTAGGGGGCATCAACACATTGTTGTGGTCATCGACTACTTTTATAAGTGGGTCGAGGCCATGCCTACAGTTAAATCTGACGGGAAGATTGTCGCCTTCCTTGTATTCAATCAAATTATCACCCGGTTCGATATCACGAGTGAGATTGTCACTGATCATGGCAGTCACTTTCAGAAAAAAATGATGGAAGAGCTAGCATCCAAGCTGGAGTTTAGACATGGCCATTCTTCTCCTTACTACCCCCAGGAAAATGGACAAGTAGAGGCCGTCAACAAGTCTCTCAAGACCATTTTGCAAAAAACTGTCAGCCAGAGTAAGTCTGACTGGCACATTATGCTATATCCCACACTTTGGGCATACCGAACCTCGATCAAGACTACCACTGAATTTTCACCCTTCCAGTTGGTACACGGTGTGGATTCAATATTACCTATTGAATTTGAAATCCCTTCTCTTAATTTGGTAGTCGCGCTCCTACCTAACACTTTCGATCTCGAGCGATGCTTTGTACACCTAGAAAGTCTTGACGAGAAGTGTCGAGATGCCTCTATGACTATCGAGGTGAACAAAAGACGTGTCAAGGTCCAATATGATAAGTCTGTCTATCCTAAGTTGTGCACTAAGGGTGACTTGGTCCTCTTGTATGATCAAGCCAAAGAACCACTGGGGCAGGCAAGTTCAAACCCATGAGGCATGGTCCCTATATCGTGCGACATGTCTTAGAAAAAGGATCCTATGAGTTAGAATATTACGAAGGGAATATTTTGGCCAAGCCCAGGAATGGGCTCTACTTGAAAAGATATTACGCTTGATCCCCAAGATTGGGCGAAACTCTTTGTATACTAATGTAATTTAGTGTATATATATTTTCCCTTTATTTTTGTCTTCAGCTTGCTTATCGAGTTTTCCCTTGGTTGGCAGATGTCAACGTAGTCTTCGGTATACTTAGGATTTGCAAATGGAGCCAGTCGTCATACACGAAACTTGGCTTCTGTCTCTTGGGTGGTTTACTCACCCGAGGGTCTACTGGTGTCTTCAGGTGGCGTATGCCTAGGGCCATCCAGTAATAATGTGACTGAATATAACGTCGTTATAGAGCTTTTGCGCGATGCTATATTACATGGTATCCACTCTTTAAAGGTTCTCCTAGATTCCCAGTTAGTAGTATGTTAGTTGAACGACAGTTACCGCGTGCGTGATCCTACTTTACTTCGACGATTCCTACGGGTATGTCTTTTAGAATGACGGTTTGATTTTATTACTTATTATCACATTCCTACGAGTTCTAATCATGTATCTGATGCTTATGATAATTTCATTTTAGATTGGCATTTGTCACATAACTAAAGCAATGAAAACCATCTCATCAATGTACACATTGTAAATATAAGTAAAGCCGAAGATCCCTGTTTTATATATATTTCAAAAAATATGGTGTTTATAGTACAAAATTGGGGTTAACACCCTCAATACACATATACAGTCGGTACTACAATATCCACGACATATACACATGTGGCACTGGATGTGTGTCATGGTAACAAAATATGAAATTTTCGAGATGCCGAAAGAGTCACAACCAAGCACTAGGCACATCAACCACTTGCCGCTGCATGGCTTTTGAAAGATCCTCTACCTGTACCATTGGAATCCTATGAGTCAAACGAGACAGGTTTCCCTGCACGTTCTAAAGAACTCTCTCATCTTCTCCTCCCACCACCTCGTCTCCCCGGTTCCTCCGACGATGTCGAGGAAGCTCTTCCGACCATTGCGGATCCACGTCCGTGTTACACAAGTGTTTAGTTAGTACTTATGCATCATCCAAAAATATTTTTGTTCTACTATACAAAAATACAAAAAAAATGAAATGTTTAAAAGCATTTGACGTACCTATGTCCCCGTAGGCGACCCCTGGTGGGAGTGGCATGTCAGGATCCCCTCTGAAGTCGATCCCTGCATAGGGGTAGTCATCCAGATCAATGACCTATCATTGCCACCAGTAGAATAAATCCTCGTTGTAGGGTGTGGGCACCCTACCTCCCCCCTGTCGTCTCATTGCCTCGGTCCACTATGCCATGGCTATATCGCAAGGTCCTCTCGAAAGAATCTCAACTCTAGGTCCCAAAGTTGGAACCCGCTCGAAGAAGAAACTACATAATATAGAGGCAAACTCGAAGTTCCTCTTACTACCCTATTTGCACTCTATTAATTGGCTCTTCAGATTAGCTAGTAGTGAGGTACACTAATCATATATTGTGGGTCTCAAGCACTCTATAACATAGAACATGAGCGACCTCAATGCCTGATGTAGTGAGTCCGATCTTGTGATCCTGGTCAACATGAGGACAACAATCTTAAGGTTGATATTGTTTATCGCTTGGATGGGGAGTTTACTCTCGACCTTAAGAGTCCCTACTACAAAGTGAGTGTATATGTACTCCTCCATTTTCATTCCACTCCCTACTCCCGATGATTTGAGGTTTACGAACTCACCCCGGCATGATAATCCAGTCATAAAGTAGATATCCTCTACTTCAATCCTCAATGGTTTCCCATCAAGGTTGAAGCTTTCATTGTCAGGGTCCCAGTAATCCACATGCATCTCAAGCAACCTCACCTGGGCTCTCATCCCTTTGAGTGCCCAAAGTTTACATAGGCCACATCTTTTCAAGGCCATTTGGGCCCCCATATCTCTATCCACAACAAAATAGACCTCCTCATGCTCTCTTTCCATCCATTCAAGCACCATCCTGCTAGAGAAAAGTCAAATTTTGAGTTGGCAACCATAGAAGTTATTAATTACGGACTTGTATATGCTCCGCTTCATTTACAATCACGTATAGGGTTGGGTATATGCTCCTTGTAGTTTGCATAGTCGCGTATAACCGAACGTATACGCGACCTGATAGGTGGCAACTTGCGTACATCGAGTTACCCTATTTGCGCTCTAATTTACTTAAAATTTGAAACCTAATTTAAAAATTTAATCCACTAGAAAGGAAGAGGAGGGGAAGTAAATTTACCTGGTCTAGACGGTTTCCATTTTGTAGCTTGGCACTCCCACAATCACCAGTTGAATCTCGGAGGTAATTTGGTCCAATTTTCACTATTTGGGTAAAAACTCAAAATGACAAAGTAATTTTTGGTTTTGTTACTATTTATAACAATCTTTACCCACTTTCTATAGTTTTGAGTCATTTTTTTGCCTAATGGACTAATACAGAGGTGGATTGATTTGGTTTTTTTAGTTTTCACCAGGGAATCTTGTGGATTTCAACGTTATGTTGATAGTTCGTCACCACGTGCAGGTATTTTCACTACCTAGCATATATGATAGGTATCCATTCCATCATGCATTTTTTGCATTATCCTATAACTGTCATTTTTATGACTTAGGTACCAACCCATTTGTTATGACACATAACCTTCTATCTGCTATAAGTAGTGTCATTATCAAGTGGTAGAGACTTACCAAACATGGGTTCCCTAGTTAGATCCCTTGCTTCATTTGGTGACCATGCATAAATTTCCCCCATAGGACCAGGAGTCCCTTATAGATAATACATGAATTTATGTTGAGCTTCATTTCTCACTCATAAACATGTTGCCTTCTACCTAGAGGACTCCCAACCGAGTTTAATTTAATCTCTTTTCCAACTCGTCTTCAAAAAATGAAAAGATTGCCGAGTGAACTTGTCTCTTTCACACTCATAAATTGGATTTGAAAGGATGTCTATTTGGCGCAAGTTTATCCCTTTTTCATACCAAGTAGACTAAATGTCATAAAAAAGGACATTTTTTGGTGTTAAGTTGTGATTGCATCTCATTCCCTTGCTTACAATATTGAGCCTTTAGTCGGTTCTCGCTTTGCGTTATAAACCGTTTGCCTCAGCAGTTTTTGCATCCTCAACCAAGCATAGCCTCGTTTATATCCTTCTCAATTTGACACCCTATACCTAGGAGGGAACATTCCCCCGAGTTTCCATCTCCTTGCATTGGGAATAGGTATGTTCCACTGCTGGAACTAGTTTTGCTTACCTGCGACACTCGTTTCCTCCTCTATATCATAACATTCATTTGTCTATGAAAAAACAAAAAAAAGACAGGAGGGAAGGGAGTATTATCTTATATTGGCAGCAGTCATGTCGCCTTTGAACATAGCACAAATTTATTGAGTCCATTCATCATCATAATTTTGGGATTAGCATGGCCTTAAGAAGCTGAGCTCGTCACAGAGTCTTCTCTAGCGACTGGTTACTCTTCCAGTCCCTATGGAGAATATCATTGATGTCTCCTGCATCTCATGGTTTCATCATCAAGTCTATGATGCTGAAGTCTTCCATATGTCTCATGCTCTTGTTCAAAGGATATCCATCAACCTGTGTCAGCCATTCCTCAAATATCTTGACTTTGCATGTTGGCCATATCCTTAGTTTGTCTCAGAATCACATGATATTGTAGTCCTATCATGCACCCTAGTCCTACTTTCATCATTGGTAGGTAACCTTGAACCCAACAGTCGACATTTCATCATTGGTTGTTGACTGGGTGGTTTCCCTTATGTTCGATGACAAGACATCTATTCACACATTGGGATTCGTGTAGTGTCTTGGATGCCATTAGCCTTATTGGTAGTTTCCTCACCTTTGTCAGCAACTTTCCTCATTGGATTCTATTCAGAGGGTCTTTTTTGTGTACCGCTTGCACTTGGCACACACGAAAGATGCACAGGGTCATTGGTTCATGAACATGTTCTTCATCCGATTTCCTCCAAATCATGAAGCTCATGCTTTGTTTCTCGTGCTGATTGATGAGATATGCCTTAATGCTCTCCTTTCAATGGGTCTCCTTCCATCGAATTCAACTCATCTATTCTAGAAACGAGACCTAGAGTCTTATGAGTACCTTGAGGCTTGCAGTCATTAGTGGTAGGTTCTCTCACCATCGACAGTTGGGAATACATCAATGTCTCCTGATCGATGGATTCTTCAGGTGTTTGACACCGACTCCTTTATTTCACACTTTTAAGAATGTACTCGGTGCCTTGATACCTACTTTCATTATTGGTAGGCTTTCTCGCGTTTTTTAATGGTATACCTCAATGACCGGTAATCAAACAATGTCTCATTGTGTTTGACCTCAACTCCTTTATTCAGATGATGTAGACTTTCACCCTTTGCGGATTGGGTAGAAGATTTGAATACATCAGTATGAGGTTGCATCTTTCCTGAGCTATTGCTTCCTTTTCATTGGACTAGTACCTATACGACTTCAGTGATCATGGGAGATTAGATTGTACTCCATAGTATACAAATATCTTCGGATTGATTTTGAGACTGGTTCTACTGGGCCTTGTTCGTGACTATGACATCCTTTGGCATGTAACCACATTTGCATTTTCCTCTTCATGGCCATGAAAAATTTTTTGGTATATTTTCACATGGATTTGCAGTGTAATTCTATTGGAAGCCATGTATGCAAAGTTAGTGCAGAATGTAATGAGAAACTAGTTCTTCCAGCTGGTTCCCCATCACTCCACTTCTGGGTTGTCTATAATGTATTTCGGCCATCGCAAATACTCCTCTGACCTCAAACATTAGGGGGCATCTGTTATAGCAAGATTTTCCTCACCCTATGCAATCTTGCACATAAGGCCTTTTTCCATTTCCCTATGTATACTTATCATCCCTGTTTGTAAAATCCAGAGACAAAAATACTTTTTTTTCCACATGTACGCATCTTGTCTACTATACAACATGTGTATACGCAGGCTGCACCACTACAACCCACATACATCGAGATTTGTGCCAAAAAATGAAAATTAATGTCAGGTTTCCATGTCACAAAAGGAGATCTATGATCCTTGGCCTTCCATATACTGGAAACATTCCGACTTGGCCCTTTAGTTCCATTTGAAGGCTATAAATGGGCCAATTCTGAGCTATGGAAAAGAGGAGAAAGAATTCAACTTTGAGAGCAAAGTTACTCTGGAGAAATTATTTACTTCATATTGAGTCTATATCCCTTTGTAATTTAAGTTTGAACACAATGTTCGCCCCCCAAGCTCTTCCCTTATTTGATTCAGAACTTCATTGTCTCTCTTCTATGAGCTTGCCTTTGGTGGAGGATTGAAGTGGTGGAGGTCCAACTGGAAGGAACTTAGTTTCTCGGTTCTGAACCGTGACGACACGGAAGTGTGTAACATTTTCACTTCTGTTGATAATATATTAATAGAAATACTCTTTTCCTGTCCAATTGATATCTTGCAAATATTTGAATTATTATTCCATGGGCGTATTTGTCATGTTCATTAATGGATTATGCTATTGAATGTGATAACATCATATAATATCACCATATGCTTGCTTTGCTTGGTTGTTGAGGACTAGTTGCAGGTGTATTTATTTGGGTCAAGAGATCAACGGTGAACTTCATCGAATGTCTGGACGAGGTAGGCCTTTTATATTGTCTTGCTAGCATATTTATTTACATAGCATATTTGAGAATAGAGTTTCTTTCTGCAGTCATTTCCATCTGTTGTGGTTTACCCTAGCCATAGAGAGATTTTCCTCATAACAAAGCTAGATGGAAGTGATATTTTGGAATTGTTAATATGTAGAACTACTATCTCCTTGGCCAACCCACTGATAACTTGATTTTGTTGCTAGATAAGTTGAATCTTCTACTTGAAAAACTATTGTTGTTTCTAGAACAACTAAATCTACATATTTGTCAGATATATGTCTTCACTTTGTTGTTCACTCAACAAAAAAAAATTGTTGCAGATAGAGGGAGATGATCCCTATAATGGGTACTGAAGCCTGGAAAAGAAGAGAATGGTTCCCTTTTATGAAATCTTGAAGAAGAGAATGAATCCTTGTAATGACAACAAATACTCATTACAACAAATACTATAATCGACAACCATTCATGCATTCATAATAAAACTTGAAGATTCATTTGCAAATCAATCATCCAACATTGCTCACTTCTCTTGTACCAACACATAGGCTTCACATCCAAACATCCCTCCCTATGTGAGCCAATAACTATTGTGTTGGTAATTGATGCAGTCTTGTCAATCATTTGACATGATGCAATCTATTTGCAGTTTTCTTTTATGTCGGTTAGTGTTCAGATATAGATTGTTTGACTAAATAATGCATGCAAAATGCATAAGTAGTTTTCTAAAATAAATTGTTGTAAGCGTTCAATCAGGAGTAGCTAACCTTTTGTTCTATGAGGCTATGTATTATTATAAAGATCAAGGTTGATCACAGTTGAACGCAACATTTTTATTCAACTACCTGAATAATAATTTCTTCTTTCTTTATGCATGGACTATAAACCTGATTCTATGATTTTGTGATTTAATTGTTTGTTGTATTGTTATGCTATTCTAATTGAATGATTATATAGCCTAGATATAGGATTGCATAGATCCTTCATTTGGTATCAAAGATAGTTATTATTTTAGGGTAATCATGTCAAACTCTAATTCCTTTCCCATTCCATAATTTAATGGAAGTGATTATGATTATTGGTGCATCAAGATGATGACATTTTTGATAGGGAAAGATCTATGGGAGATTGTTGAAGCGGGTTATGCAGAGCCAGAAGATTGGACTACTCTTACTGTAAATGATAGAGTAGCTAAGAAGGAATATAGAAAGAAGAATCCTCAAGCTTTATTTCATATTCAAATTGCTCTTGATAAAAGTCTATTTCCAAGAATTGCAGGTGCAAAGACAACAGAGGATGCCTGGAAGACTCTACAAGAATCTTACCAGGGCAGTTATTAAGTAAAATTTGTCAAGCTACAGACATTGAAAAGAGAATTTGAGAATTTGAAGATCCAATAAGCTGAAAATGTAAGTGATTATTGTGTGAGAGTAAAAGATGTAGTCAATAAAATGGCTACTCTTGGAGAAATTGTGGACAAAGAGGTTGTGATTAAAAAGGTGTCGAGGTCTCTAACACTAGGGTGGAACCATGTTTTCATAATCATTGAAGAAATAAAGGATTTGTCTACTCTTCAGTTTGATCACCTAGTTGGATCTCTCATGTCTCATGAAGAAAGATTGATAGATTCATTTGGAGAAAGTGGCGAGAAATATTTTTCTTCAAAATTGCAAATTACAAAGAATGAAGATGCCAACACTAGCATCAAAAAAAACCAAAGCCAAGGTAGAGGTCAAAATCATAATTATCCAAGAGGAAGAAGTGGTTCAAGAGGAAGAGACATAGGCATATTTGATAAAAGAAATATCTTGTGTTATTAATGTAAAAGGTATGGTCACTTTGAAAGGGATTGTAGATTAAAAGAAGGTAATAATAACAAAAGTTTTAATTATGCTCAAGAAGGTGATGAAGCCTCTCCAAATAATTTGTTTTTATCTTATGACAAAGCTAAAAATGACATTACAGATATTTGGTATTTAGATTCAGGGTGTTCTAGCCACATGTCAGGAAATAAGGAGATGTTTTCTACAATGGATGAGAGTTTCAAATCCAAGATCAAGCTGGGTGATGACAAAGCATTGGAGATTTCTGCAAAAGGAGTTATGGAAGTCCATACTAAAGAAGGTATGAAAAGTGTTAAAGACATTTATTACACTCCACAATTAAAGCATAATTTATTGAGTGTTGGCCAATTGTGTGAGAAAAATTATAAGGTGGTGTTTGAAAATAAACAATGTACAATTTATGATAAGAATAGAGGCAATAGGGTTGTTACAGTTGTACCTATGTCAAAGAATAGGATGTTCCCATTGATGTTTGGAGAACATAACAACCATCTTGCTAATATGGCATATGAAGAAAAAAATTGGTTGTGGTATCTGAGGTATGGACATTTGAATTTTCATAGTCTGAAGATTCTAACATCAAAAGAATTAGTTTATGGTTTTCATAAGGTTCAAGAAGAGAAGGATATTTCTGAAGGATGTGCTAAAGGAAAACATGCAAGAGAGAAAAGGGCCCATTATCCACTTCAGTTAGTTCACTTAGACATTTATGGTCCTATGCAGACAAAGAGTTTAGGTAAGTCATCATATTTTATTACTTTTATTGATGATTACTCACGAAAGTGTTGGGTTTATTTTTTGAAGACTAAGGATGAAACCTTTGATACATTCAAGATGTTTAAATCCCTTGTGGAAAATGAAAGAGGTTGCAAAATCAAGTGCTTAAGGACTGATCGTGGAGGAGAATTTTGTTCAAAATATTTTCAGAATTAATGTCATATGAATGGCATCAAAAGACAACTCACCACAACTTACACACCTCAACAAAATGGAGTAGCAGAGAGGAAAAATTGTACAGTGGTGGAAATGGAAAGAAGTATGTTACAAACCAAGGGATTAAGCAATTCTTTTTGGGGTGATGAAGTTGCTACATCTGTATATATATTCTCAATCGATGTCCCACAAGTGCACTTGATATGATGACTCCATATGAAGCCTGGTATGAGAAAAAGCCTAATGTTAATCATTTCAGAGTCTTTGGTTGTGTAGCTTATGTCCATGTAGTTGATCAAAAGAGACAAAAGTTAGATCCAAAAAGTGAGTCATGCAGTTTTGTTGGATATAGTGAACAAAGTAAGGATTACAGGTTGTATAATCCCCTCACTAATAGCATTTTGTGTCAAGAGATGTGATTTTTGATGAAGGGGGAGTTTATGATCATAAAAAAATCCATGATGATATGCCTCAACCTGTTTTGGATAGGGATATTATTGATGATATTGATAATGAGCAACCCACTAATATTTTAGTTCCAAGTGCTACAAATCCACCAAGTAGCCCCTCATCTAATTCTTCAGTTCCAAGTGCAAGCCCAACATCAAATTCAAGTTCTGCAAGGAAGGTAAGAAGATTAAGTGACATTTATCAAAGGAGTAAAACTTAAAAGTCCAGCACATGAAGAAAATTCAATAGGTGAGACAATAAATTTTTCTTTACTTTCCAAGGTTGATTTTGAACCATCATGTTTTGAATATGCATGTAATAATGAGGTTTGGGTGCAATAAATGCAAGAAGAGATAGATTCTATTCACGTGAATGATACTTGGGAGCTTACATAACTTCCACATGACAAGAAAAAGATTGGTACTAAATGGGTCTACAAGACTAAGTACAAAAGTGATGGGAGTGTTGAAAGACACAAGGAAATATTAGTTGCTAAAGGCTTCACACAGAGGTATGGAATTGATTATGAAGAAACATGTGCACAAGTAGAAAGACAAGAGATAGTTAGAATGATGATTTGATTAGCAGCTCAGAAGAAATGGAGCATTCATCACATGGATGTGAAAAGTGCCTTTTTGAATGGGTACTTGGAAGAATAAGTGTTTGTGGAACAACCCCAAGGTTTTGAAGTGCAAGGAAAAGAACATCAAGTATACAAGTTGAAGAAGGCTTTGTATGGCCTCAAGCAAGCACCAAGAACATGGTATGCTAGGATTGATGGATATTTTAAGGAGAGTGGCTTCAATAGAAGTAAAAGTGAACCTACACTTTATTACAAACAAGAAGGTAATGATATTCTTATTGTAAGTCTATATGTTGATGACTTATTATATATGGGTAGTAGTTCTAAGATGAAGGAGTCTATATGTTGATGAATTATTATATATGGGTATTAGTTCTAAGATGAAGGATGAATTCAAAATTGCTATGATGAATGAATTTGAAATGAAAGATTTGGGTCTCATGCAATATTTTCAAAATGAGGATGAAATTTTCATTTGTCAAACAAAGTATGCAAAAGATATGTTGAAGAAATTTGAAATGGTAGATTGTAAACCAACCTCCACTCCAAGTGCTCATGGAATTGTGTTGTGTAGAGATGGTGGTGCTGAAATAGTTGATGAGGCAACATACATAAGTATTGTTAGAAGTTTGATGTTTCTAACCCACAAAAGACCTGAAAGATACATGACATATATTGCTTATTCAGTTTCTCTTGTTTCAAGATACATGACAGAGTCATCTGAAATACATATGAAGGAAGCTAAGAGGATTTTGAGGTATGTGAGAGGAACTCTAAATTTTGGTATTCATTACTACACTTCTAAAAGGTTTAATCTTATTGGATTTAATGATTCTGATTTGGGAGGTAATTTGGATGACCGAAAGTCTACATCTGGTAATTGTTTCTCTTTTGATTCCGGTTTGATTACTTGGAGCTCAAAGAAGCAAAGTATAGTTTCACTTTCATCCACAGAAGCAAGTTTGCAGTCACCTTACTTAGAAAAGTACTAGAAGAAATTGGAGAGAAACAAATTCATCCTATAGTGATATTTTGTGATAACACTAGTGCCATCAAATTGGACCAAAACATTTTGATTTAAAGTATCATTTCATTAAAGATTTGGTGCAAAAGAATGAAGTAGAGATCAGGTCTGAAGTAGAGCTAAGGTCTTAGCATCAAGGGGGAGTATGTTGGTAATTGATGCACTCTTGTCAATCATTTGACATGATGCAATCTATTTGCAGTTTTCTTTTATGTTGGTTAGTGTTCACATATAGATTGTCTAACTAAATAATGCATGCAAAATGCATAAGTAGTTTTCTAAAATAAATTGTTGTAAGGGTTCAATGAGGAGCAACTTTTTGTTCAATTACCTGAATAATAATTTCTTCTTTCTTTATGCATGAATTGTAAACCTGATTCTATGATATTGTGATTTAATTGTAAACCTGTATTGTTATGCTATTCTAATTGAATGATTATCTAATCCAGAGATAAAAATGCATAGATCCTTCATATTGTCCTCAAGCACACAATTCCTCATTAACATCATAACATCATTTAAAGGTTGAGAGGAACCCTATTGTTGTTCCAACATCATTTAGAGCTTTTCAATAACTTTATTTATTGTTGTAATTTATATTCCCGCAATTTCACCCATATTGTTCTTGTCTAGCCCTTCATAATCCAACATTCTTCTCCTTCATTCGGTGGTTATTGTCCAGCCCTTCTTAATTTGACATTCTTCTCATGCATCCAACGAGACTCGTGTTCTTCTCCTAAGAAACTTTCTTACATTGATGAGTACAGGGATTTGTCCCTATAAAATTATCTGAACCTGTTTGCAATAGATATCAAAACACGTACTCCCCGTTGATGTGCCTCACAAATGTATTTTTCAAGTATGCAGCATTATTCTCATGCATTCAACCAATGTCACGTTCTTATCAAACCACTAAAGAGCCTCACAATTTTCTGTGCACCATCTTGAACTTGATTGAATTACACATTATGGATTGCAGTCCCTTCAATAAGAACTTTATAATCAGAAAACAACTTGTAATATTACAAAACGGGAAGAACAGAAATGCATAATTTTTGATAAATCCAGAAAGATTTATATATCTTCTGAAAAAATTGGCTTACACACAATCCAGTCTTAGAACTGCATACACTTGACGTGCACACAGATAACTGATCAAATACATTATTAAGGTATACTAAATAAATATATTGAATAGCATCTTAGAAGAAAGATTTAACGGTTCCAGTAGTTGCAGTTAGTGCGAACTTCTCCTTCATCTCCAGTCAGGACTTGGACGTTTCCTAAGTTCACCATTGACACACTGAATTGCTGGTAGAACAATTCTGGATTAGATGCAAGCGTGTTAATCAGAAAGTGTGTTCTATCGTCGCTGTAAAGAAGTTGGTCTGTAACAAATGGCCCTTTTTTACTCTGCAGATTTTCGTAGTAGACAGCATCCAAAACATTCGGAGTTGTGGGATCTAAGCTCACTAAATTTGATCCCCAATTACGTCCATATGAGCACTTATTTTGCAAGTACTTAACGTATATAGGATCCATGCTTGGATCAGGTTTGTGGGTGCCGTTGAAGTTGTAAAGCCTGTCCTGTATCACACTGCAAACGCTTCTTCCGATTGTGTGCACACCTGAGAAGACAAAGAAACCAAACATATGTAAAATATTAGCATGAATCTGTACTTAATTTGAAACAAAATTAAACATGAAAAAGAAAAAAACAGACAGAAAAACACTAGAGTTCTGCCCACAGCAGACTGTAGAGCACCTAACCTGAAAGAATAACTAAATCAAGGATACTGAGTCCCTTTGACTGGAACAGTTGAATCAGTGTAGTCACACTTTCATGGCCTTGTGGAACGATATTTGTTTCCCTGGCTAGGGAAATATGACCGTCTTTCCTACCAAACGGAACGCTCCAGAATGGCCCTCCCAACTGTAGCAAATGAAATAAATGTAATTATCCTTCCATTCACGCACGAGAACTCGGTACAGGAAAGTATTTCCACTGAATATTTTTCAAGGGATGGAAGTAAAAAAGTAACAGGAGATATGGATACCACAAGCGATGCATCACGTGCAACTGTTGTCAGGATATCGGCGCAGGAAACTGTTCGAGGGCATGCTTTCTCCAGCTCTCGCTTGATGTCATCGATGACATAAAAACCGCGCAGTGTTCTGCTTGCTGTAGAATCTCTCTCGCTTCCTGGATGATTCAAGAGAATTGACGCGTCGCATCCCTGTAAAGATGAAGTAGGAAAATCAATGATTTTCACAAATACTTAAAACAGTGTATCTATGACCTATTCAGAGTTGTTTTTCCATCTTTACTTCACTAATAGGGATACAGCTTGAGACCACTAATAGGGATGGGATAAAGCTTGCGACCAGAGGTATCAAATATCAAATTGTTGGTATACAGCTTGCCATAAGAGGTATCAAATATTAAATTGTTAAGGAAAATACCTAATTATATTCTTAACTAGTTAATTAGTTAGTTTATGGTTATAAGATTTTGTAGCTTTTTAACTTCTTGTAACCATACTGTGTAACTATACATGTTCATATTAATATAATACACATCACATCAATAATGTAGTGTGTTGCATCAATTTTGTCTCTCCCTACTCTTCTCACAAATTTCTTCTTAGTTTATTGTGAGAATTTGTTAAAAAAAATTATACAATATTTAAAAGAATTTGATAACTCTGAAAACATTCCCATATAGCAAATGCAATTGAAATTGTAATTAAAACAGTTATAACTGACGACATAATTAGCACAACACTAAATAGCTGCTGGTGAAGGTTGATAAGATGAAACGAATCTTTAAAAGAATATATTAAATTTTATTATTGATTAACAAATAAACAGTTGAGCTTCATTTATCTGGTGTTAATAGTTTAATTTATGTTAATCATTTATGTGGCAATTAGTTAGCTATCAAAGTAATTTTAAAATATGATTAGGTAAATGTAAAAAAGTAAACACATAAACTGTCTTTATAATAGCTAGGAAGTTAATGATTGAAATCACAACCATTTATTTTGTGTGACTACTAAGAATATTCCAGCCATATTTAATCTTGTCCATAGAAAACTTATTAAACACTAAACCCGTATTAAATCTGCCCATTGTCAATAGGTGTATGCCTTTAGGCGTAAATATATCTATTTTAATTAAGATCTATAAAGAATCGAATCCATTGAAAAATTTTACAACCTCTGTCATGACATCATGGATTTCATATTGTTATCAATATCTTATCATATTCATTTATAAAGAAGGTTTTTTAGTTATGAAAAATAGGGTCAATATATTGTAAGTAGTGGGGTTGTAAGTATTGGGGATGTGAGATGTCAAACAGTATATAGGAATTAGGGTATAAAAAAAGGCATGTAGTTAAAATAGAGGTTTATTTTATTGAAAAGATGTATTGGGAAGGGATTCAATAAACTAATTTAGAAAGGTATTTATCAATATCTAGTGAAAGGGTATTCTTTAACATCCCATTAATACAGGCACTATATCACTAGAAAACATCTAATTACACAATTCCCAAGCAGTTAATGTAGGAATTTTTTCAACCAATCTATGGAGTAGGCTAATGAGGGAGCAATGTTCCCTCAAGAATTTCGTTTTTTAGGCAAAAAACGGATCTGAATCCGACCAAATTTTCAGGGGTAATTTGAGTTTTGCATGGATCAAAGTTCCATGCATTTTAGAAGCTTACCCCAAAGTTTGCTCCATTTTAAACCAACCTAGATACTCAAAAAATCAATCAAAATTCTGGATTGACCTGAAATTTAAAAGCAAACCCTCTCACCCACTCCCCAATCTATTAATACAAACAAATCTATTAAGGAATGAAATTATTTACAGATACGGAGATGAGGAACTTACTCGAACGATGCAATCGTGGAAGTGCATGCGTATAAGGCTGGCAGCAAGTGTGAAGTCCTGCTGCACCCAATATTGAACCCTGTTATGAATTATCTGTTCGGCGTTTGGGCAGCTCTGAGCGTAGTAGATGGGTGATAGAAACACTTGCGCTGGCCCCCGTATCCTCTTCGCAGGCGTGGTTGGTTTGTTTATGGGCTTGTAAGTGTTGTTGGGCTTGGATGCCACAACGTGGGAAACCGAAGGTGGTGGAACCTTTTTCTGGATTATTTTGTCAATCGCCGGCAATGGCAATGCAAGTGCTCCTCCAAACAGAAGCAATATTATTGGCACTAGATGTAGCAAAGTCATGATGTGGGTTTTCATGCCTATAATGACTGGCTGTTCACAGATCAGTGAGTAATTCTACTGGGTGATGGATCTCAGTTAGGCAATGAAGTAGCTGCGTGAGGAACGGGTGTGGACATTATGTTATATAGAATGAAGGATACCCAGAGTGAAGGCGGGGTCGAAAACGTCGTGAGAAATGATATCGCACGTCTCATACATAGTTTGCGGGATTTCAGTTATCAGGTGATTTGTTTATTCGATAACGTGAACGCAACAATGTAAGTCGGGCTGACTGGATTGAATATCCTCTGGAAATCGTGCGCTCGATGCACTCGCGATCCTAAGATTTCTTTATTCCAATGCCATCTTCATTACTTTCTTAATACACCAGCAATCAGAAGAGTTCTTTATTACACTGCCATCTTCATTACTTTCTTAATACACCAGCAATCATAAGAGTTCTTTATTACACTGCCATCTTCATTACTTTCTTTTTAGTCCCTTTCATAAGATTTCTTTAATCCAATGCCCTTTTCATTACTTAATGCAATAGCAATCATAGGATTTGTTCATTCCAATGCCATCCTTACTTTCTTATTGGCCCTTATTAGTCCCTATATGGAATGCATTTTTTGTATTTTTTATTTTCTAAGTAAAGTTTTGTGTTATAGATATTTAAATTAGCTTTGCAATGAAACCAAAGGTTATCCCAAACAAAAGTGAGTCTAATTGGGACTTGTCATCGTTCTCCATTAATTACTTATAGGGCCTTTTGGATCTATCAACAGAAATGGAGCTAGAAGAAGGGTCATTAAATAAAATGACTACAAAGAAAACTCAAATCCCTACATGCTCTATTCTACTCATTAACACCACTCAGTCAAGTAGTTCCCATTCACTTAATCCCACTTATGCTTCCCATCCCTTGTCATATTAGGTGTGCTTCCCATCCCTTGTCATATTAGGTGAACACTCCCACTCAAGTTACCACCCAACGTGTGCTTAGTTATTTTGAACCCATCTTTCCTCCCCAAGTCCACCCCATTACACTATACTCGAACTCAATACGATAATCAAGGAATCCCGTGAGCATGTGGACCATTTCTTAACCAGAAAGTGGAGTAGATAAACTGAAAAAACCGCCATTGATTATTCAGTGTCTCAAGGTCAACAAAATTCCAAAAGCGAAGACCTGTTCTTTCCTAACTCTTTCACATATCAAGAAAACCCAACCGTCAGAACCCCAGAATATCAGTTTCCTTAAGACCTTTCAAAACCTTCTGATTTCAAACTAGAACGTTTCTTTCTCGTCTGTGATGGTGATATACCTCTCTCTCCACCTAGCTCCCCACCCCTCACACCAAGAAGTGAACCTGAAGAAAATTTTGGAGAGGAAGAGAACTCTAAATGTGAGTCAGAAGGAGAAGAATAACTACAACTGGTTTTGTATAACCCGCAAACCATGGCTGCAAACAACCA
This sequence comes from Picea engelmannii, assembly GCA_009831015.1. Taxonomy (NCBI): domain Eukaryota; kingdom Viridiplantae; phylum Streptophyta; class Pinopsida; order Pinales; family Pinaceae; genus Picea; species Picea engelmannii. Next base: position 852,128 of record ML776934.1, on the reverse strand, counting down.
AAAAACTCCACCTTATCAACTTTGGTTAGTCCCTTTCGCTTCCGGAGCACTCCATGACATGCCTAAGCATCCTGAGAAATTTCTTCCCAAGTTCAACGTAGACAGAAAGGACTATGTTGAAGACCATGTCACGAAATTCCTGTTGTCAGTAAGGCTCCTAAACATTTGATATTAAGATGTCCTCTATAGGTTGTTCCCTCACACCTTTGAAAACAAAGCTTCAACTTGTTTCTTTTATTTCAAAAAAGCTTCCCATTTTTATTAAAAAATTCGGGGAAGACAAAACACCCTACTTTGGATTTAGACCTCTCAAGAATTAAAATGGAACCTAAAGAAAAAGTCAAAGATTTTAATCAACGCTTCCTTAATCTATTGAAGAGAATTCCTCAAGCTTATAAACTCATTGAAGATGTCACCATTGAGTTTTATACTTTAGCTCTACCCATGTCCATGGCGATGTTTGATAAAAATGAAAAGAAAGGGTGATGTTTGATAAAAATGCAAAGAAAGCTACCATGGAAGCCACTTTTTAGGAAGCCCTCAAAATTGAAAAGAATATGCTAAGTTTCAAGGGAAACCGTGGGGACGAATCCTCAAACGATAAAGCTAGTTCTAATACCAAGGCCACTGTTACCAAGCCCTTGTACGAAAATAAAGATCCCAATTCTGTGGACATGGAATCCCTCTAGAGAATTTTCAAGAAACTATCCAATGAGCTAATTGATTTGAAGAAGAATAATGGTGAAGGCTCTTCTAATCCCAAGAAATATTTTAAGTTCAAATCTAAGAAAGACAACAACACTCCTCCGTTCAAAAAACAACTCATTCTCTATTAGATGGGATTAATATGGAAAACATTTTTCAATCTCTACAACATTGGGCCACGGAAAATTTGACTAAATCTGAAGATGAAGAAGAGGGTGAAAATGAACAAAAGGATCAATCCCAAGAGGTTGATGAATCACCTAAACAACAAGTTAAATATTTTTGGGACATATCATATGGAGTGGGAGAAGAGGAAGAGATAAAGGAAATACATATGTCTCGAAATGTTGTGACCATTAGAAGTGCAAAAAAAATAAATACTTCCTACGATACCCTTGTTTTTTCTAATCCTCCTAAGGCTACACCCCATACCCACGAGGCCACTGATAATGCTTCCAAACAAAGTGTTCCTTCTACTCCTATACCAAATTTGGAATGCAATTTCTTGGAAGATCTTATACGGGAACTGAGGCTAATATTTGTCTCTCTGAACTTATGAAGCTACCCCAAATTCAAGAGAATTTTATCAGAACTCTACAAGCTAAGACTGCCAAAATATCCAAAGAGATTAATGTGGGAACAAACAAGGGGACAAGTAAGACTGCCCCATATGACAATACCATTTCACCCCCATTTCACCCAAAATATAGGTGGTTGTAAACGCTTCTTTATCTGGGAAAAGGTCAAGATCTACCACTCCCTTTTTTATCACGTTTTATATTTTCAATAGAAATGTCCACAATTGTATGGTGGATTCAGGTGCCTCTTCCTGTTGAAATAATGTAGTTACTGCAAAGTGTATTCTTATTATTATCAGATATATTATTCATTGGATCAATCCCCATTGTGGATTGATCATGTCGGCTATTGTAATAGGACCAAATCCCCTTTTGCGGATTGGTCAAATGGTAATTATAATAGGCAGAATAAGAAGTCAGCCCCAACAGATATTAAAGAGGCCCCAGAATATATTAAAGGTGCTTATAACCTCCCAGTTTGAGAAGTCGGCCATGCCAGTGAAGAGACACTTCACACGTGCCAGTCTTGTATAAATAAAGAGGCCAGCGCCTCACTTAGAAACGCAACTCACTTGCTCATTTTGAGAAACAAGTTTTGGAATTGCAGTTGGAGAAGAAAGAGAGAGAGTGGCGCATCTTTTGGAGAGGATATTCTATATTAGCTTGAGTTATCTCTTGGAATTGTATTGGTTATCTATAATAAGGAATTTTTGTTGGGTTTTCTTCCCCTAGAGGGTTTCCCAGGATAAATGTCGTGTCTCTTGTGATTGTGTATTTCTCAGTGATCTTGTCTTTGTGTTGTTGTTATCTATTGAAATGAAAAAAACTATAATAATGGCATAAACATTAACATGGTTTCAGAGCCAAGCTGAAGAGAACATCTTTCGCAAGAGAAAAATGTGACTGTTGTCATACATGCAAATTAGGGCTTTTTGATGTTGAAGCTTTTCAGCCCCAAAACCATCTAGAAAAGTGTGCCCTCCCTCAAGGATTACTTTGGCATCATTAGCGCACATTTTCAATAGGTGGATCTCTTGGAAAGTGAAACCCTAGTTTCATAAAAGTACTAGAAGTACCAGAAAACCAGTGAACCAGAAGTACCAGAAGTACCAGGGTACCAAAAAACTAGAAGCACTAGTCCAGAAATCTGCAGATCAAGTTTGGAAGGGTAAAAGTTGATTTTCTCAGATCCAAGCACATCAAGCTACTCGTCTCAACCAAGCGCATCTCCTGGTAAGTTCAAAATTTGATTTTGAGAACTTTCATTTTTTGGTCATTTTCCTAGCTCCAGGGAAAAGATGTCTGCAAGGATGAAGCTTGCTGAAAAACTAGAAGGCGTGGAAAACTTTTGTGCCTGGAAGTATAGGATTGTCCTAACCTTGCAGAGAATGACCTATCAAGATTCATCAAATAAGAAGTGTCGGAACCAGAAGATGCCGCAGAGAAAGAAAAGCATCAAAATGACACAATCAGGGCCCAAAGAATCATTGCAGATTCAATCAAAGACCACCTGATTCATTATGTGTCATCAAAGAACACTATGAAAGAAATGTTTGATGCCCTAAGCAGACTATATGAAGGAAAGAAAATAAACCAGAAGATGAATCTAAGAACTCAACTAAAGAATACGAGGATGCAAAAAGGAGAAACGATCCAAGAATATTTCTCTAGAATTTCAAAATTCAAACAACAGTTAGAAGTGATTGGAGACACCATAGACGAAGACAAGCTCATAATGATGGCCCTAAATGGTCTCACAAGACCTTGGGATGAATTCATCCAAACAATATGTGCTAGAATGAAGAAACTAAAGTTTGATAGTCTATGGGAAGAATGCATCCAAGAAGAAACAAGAGTAGCTAATCGTGAAGTGCTACTAGCAAGAGATGATGATCAAGCCCTAGCTATCACACCAAAAGAGGAAGGAATAAACCCTACTTCCACAATGAGACTCATAAAGAGCCTCAATCGCCAAACAGATTCAATAATAAATAATCTCATCCAAGGAGATTTCAGAAGAGAGGACAACGAAGGGAAAGAGACTACTCATCTGTACAATGCTATCATTGTGACAAGATGGGACACATTGTGAAATTCTGTCCAGCCAGACGAGAAGAATACAAGAGGAAACATGAGAGGCACCATTCCCATGCAGTCGAAGATGAAGAGCCACTTGCAAAGATGATAAGAGAACAGATCAAAGACTATGTCTTAATCTCGGCCCTCTCAGGATCGGTAACATATGGAGAGGACACATGGCTCATTGATAGTGGTGCCTCCAAGAACATGATAGGTCAGAAAAACATTCTCTCTTGTGTTTCAGAAAAATAAGTTTTCTCAAAAAGTGACACTTGGAGATAATTACCAATATCCCATCAAGGGAATGGGAGAATCAAACTACAAACTGAATTCAGGGAATTCATTAAAAATTAAGGATGTACTATATGTGCCAGGTTTGAAAAAGAACCTACTCTCCATTTCAACTTTAGAAAAGAAAGGCTATAGAGTTTCCTTTATAGATGGATAATTTCTTATGTGGGCTAAAGGACAAACCATAAATGAAGCAATCATCATTGGAAGTGAAGAAAATAGCTTGTATAGACTAAAGGGTCACTCAGAAACTTCCATGGCCCATGCCATTGAAATCTCATGTGAATTTTGGCATAGAATATTAGCTCACATCAAATGCAAGGCGCTACCATACATATGCAAAGCAGTCACAGGTTTACCAAAACTTAAGGTCGACCATGAAGGCGTATGCAATGGATGCGCACAAGGGAAGAACATCAAGAACCCTTTTCCGAAGAGAGACAACAAAGCAGAAGGAGTCCTAGAACTCATTTATTCAAATGTGTGTGGCCCAATGTCATCGGTCTCCATTAGCAGGTATGTATATTATGTATCATTCATTGATGATTATTCTCATAAGACCTGGGTGTATCTCTTGAAATCTAAAGATGAAGTGTGCAACAAGTTCAAGGAATTCAAAGCCTTGATAGAGAATCTTTCTGAAAGAAAGATTAAGATACTCAGGTCAGATAATGGAGGAGAATACACCTCAAAAGAGTTCATGAACTTCTGCAGATATGTTGGGATCAAGAGGGAACTCACTACTCCCTACAATCCCCAACAAAATGGTGTAGCTGAACGAAAGAACAGAACAATAATGGAAGTTGTGAAGACTATGATCCATGATCAAGATCTTCCTATGTGCTTATTGGCAAAAGCAACAATTACGACTGTTTATGTGCAAAACTGATTGTCCCATAGTGCACTTGGGTTCAAGACCCCAGAAGAGATGTTCACCGGAAAGAAGCCAGAGGTAATCCATCTCGAAATATTTGGCTGCCCAATATTTATTCATATACCGAAAGAGAAGAGAAACAAGCTGGAACCTTCAGGAAAGAAGGGAATATTTGTGGGATACTGTGAGGTCTCCAAGGCCTTCAGAATTTATATACCAAGCCACCGCCACATTGAGATCAGTAGGGATGTGACCTTTGATGAAGATGCAACGCTCAAGAAATCAAGAAGATGTCAGCTTGAAGAAGTATATGAAGAGGAACCCGTAATCCCCAGAATTGCAGAGAGGGAGGTTCCCAGAGCCATAGAACCAATGAGGGAAGATGTAATTTCCCCTGATGAGGAAATTCTAGAAGTTCGTGATATAGTGGAATTTCAAGAACCACCTCAGATGACAATCCTCCATAAAATAAAGCCATCTTGGGCTAGAGATCTTATTCAAGATGGGGAGGAGTATGGTGTTCCCCAAGGAACCACGAGATAGGTGAAAAGACCAAATCCATTTTCCAGTTATACGGCTTTGATGTGTGACCACCTAGAGAAGGAGCCTACCAACTTTTAAGAAGCCTTTCAGATGAAAGAATGGGCAGATTCCATGACAGAGGAATATCAATCCATAATCAAGAATGATGTATGGGAAATAGTTCCTAGACTGAAGAGTAAAGATGTGGTATCCTCCAAATGGATCTTCAAAATAAAACATGTTTCTGACGGAAGTAGTGAAAAATATAAAGCAAGATTCATTGCTCGGGGCTTTTCTTAGAAAGAAGGCATTGACTATGAAGAGACATTCACTCCTGTAGACAAATACACTTCGATCAGAACCATCATATCCCTTGCAGCTACGATGAAGTGGAAGTTACACCAGATGGACGTAAAGACAACCTTTCTAAATGGTGTCATCGAAGAGGAAGTGTATATAGAGAAACCTCAAGGATTTGAAGTTGAAGACAGGAAGTCTCATGTCTGTAAATTGAAGAAAGCCTTATACGGATTGAAGAAAGCTCCCAGAGCTTGGTATGGTCGTATAAACAATTTCTTGATGAGCTTAGGCTTTACCAAGAGTAAAGCAGATTCTAACCTCTACTTCAAGGTTATGAACGATGAGCCAATGATATTATTTCTATATGTGGATGACTTATTCTTAAGTAGAGAAGAAAATCTCATCATCGAATGTAAGAATAGACTTGCCTCAGAATTTGAAATGAAATACCTTGGCCTAATGAATTATTTATTAGGTCTTGAGCTATGGAAGAGTCAAGAGAGAATCTTCCTTAACCAAGGGAAGTATGCAGTCGAAATCCTGAAGATATTTGACATGTTGGAATGCAAGCCCATTAATACACCCATGGAAGCGAAACTGAAGCTGCTGGTCTACACTTCGTCAGAATCGATTGATGCCACCTTGTACAGACAAATTATTGGATCTCTGATGTACCTAACAAACACCAGACCAGACATTTGTTTTGCCATGAACACCTTGAGTTAGTTTCTGGTAGAGCCCAGACCTGTTCAACTTGTGGCTGCAAAACATGTGATGAGGCATCTTAAGGGTACATTAGATTGTGGTCTCATTTATGACGAAGATCATGATTTCACATTGAGTGGATACACTGATTCAGATTGGACAGGAAGCGTTGCTGACAGGAAAAACACTTTTGGATGATGTTTCAGTTTGGGATCATCCATGATCTTGTGGCAAAGTAGGAAGCAATCTAGTATTGCTCTCAACACAACAGAAGGAGAATACATTGTTGCATGTTCTGCTAGCTGCAAAGATATATGGCTTCGAAAGTTGCTGACCGGTCTATTTGACCTAGAGATGGAAGCAACCTCGATCCTATGTGACAACCAAAGATGCATAAAGATGACAGATAATCCTGTATTTCATGATAAGTCAAAGCACATAGAGATCTGATATCATTACATCCGTGACATGGTGCAGAGAGGAGCCATAAAGCTCCAATACATTAACATGGATGAACATGTTGCTGATGTGTTGACCAAGCCCCTATCTCATGTAAATTTTGAGTACTTCCGAGATAAGCTTGGCATAGTCCGAAAGGACCTTCCTCGAAATGGGGAGTAGTTACTGTGATGAGATATTCCCTACTTCCGACCTTCTGGTTGTGACGTAAAGAAGGATGTATACCTTGCTTCCAACCCTATGGTTGTGGTGTAAAGCAAGATGATGTGATATGACTAGTACCATGCTTCTGACTGTATAACTGCAACATAAAGCAAGTCTAATACCCTGCTTCCGACCTGATGGTTGTGACGTAAAGCATGACGTGTTCCTTGCTTCCGACCTTATGGTTGTGACATAAATCAAGAAGATGTGATGAGACTAGTACTGAGCTTCCGACTAGATAGCTATGACGTAAAGCCAGTCTAGTATCCTGCTTCCGACCTGATGGTTGTGATGTAAAGAAGGACATATACCTTGCTTCCGACCTTATGGTTGTGACGTAAAGAAAGATGATGAGATGAGGCTAGCACTGTGCTTCTGGCTGGATAGTTGTGACATAAAGCCAGTCTAGCATCCTACTTCCGACCTTATGGTTTTGACGTAAAGCAGGACGAGTATCTTGCTTCCAGCTGTATTGTTGTGACGTAAAGCAAGACTATGAGACAAGACTAGAACTATGCTTCCAGCTTGATAGTTGTGACGTAAATCCATTCTAGTATGATGATGATGAGCCAGCATCGTGTTGTGATGATGATGATGATGTATTAGTTTTATACTAATCCATATTGATGCAGATGATGATTGCATTCCTTTGAGAATGACGATGCATGCCAATGAAGAAAACTTCCGATGATTTATAGATATCCCAGTCAATGCTCCAAGATTATATTAATGATGCTGCCCTCCTAATGTCGATGATGATGCAGACCTCTCTCTCGCCTGATGGTGTTGAAGAATACCCTTCTTGTTAAGGGGGAGTGTTGAAATAATGTAACTGCAAAGTGTATTGTTATTATTATTTGATATATTATTCATTGGATCAATCCCCATTGCGGATTGATCATGTCGGCTATTGTAATAGGACCAAATCCCCTTTTGCAGATTGGTCAAATGATAATTATAATAGGCAGAATCAAAATTCGGCCCCAGCAGATATTAAAGAGGCCCCATAATATATTAAAGGTGGTTATAACCTCCCAGTTTGAGAAGTCAGCCCTTCTAGTGAAGAGACACTTCACACGTTCCAGTCTTGTATAAATAAAGAGGCTAGTGCCTCACTTAGACACACAACTCACTTGCTCATTTTGAGAGACAAGTTTTGGAATTGCAGTTGGATAACAAAGAGAGAGAGTGGTGCATATTTTTTAGAGGATCTTCTGTATTAGCTTGAGTTATCTCTTGGCATTGTATTGACTATCTATAATAAGGAAGTTTTGTTGGGTTTTCTTCCCCTAGAGGGTTTCCCAGGATAAATGTGATTGTGTATTTATCAGTGATCTTGTCTTTATGTTGTGGTTATCTATTGAAATGCAAAGAACTATAATAATGGCATAAACATTAACACTTCCAATGTAATGCCTCTTAAATTTTGTGAGAAACTAAACATCAATCCTGAAGAATCTGATATTCAAATAATATAGCTTGACAGAAACAGAGTTAAAGTAATAGGAGAGTTGAATAATGTTTTGATTAGGATGTCCTCCAATCCTAAAATACATCAAACTATTGACATCATAGTTGTGGATATACCGGATACTTATGGTCCTAAGCAAAGACTAGTCCTCTATGCTTAAAGGATATTTTTCCATGGACTGGTCACACCTTTGGCTACCCTATAATGGTAAGCTCAATCAAATCAAGATTGATAGAGAAAGATACATGAAACATGTGGTAACAGAATTGAATGACTCAAATGAGCTTGTTATGTTTAATCATTTGTTTTGGGAAATTATTCCCGTGATTCATTTTTGGGGAATTATAATCCTAAGGTTTCATTTTTTGCAGAATCAAACACACAATCTAAATTTATTCATTGCAATCAGAATGTTGAGCCCCACTACAACATATCATGTATAATTAGTCATGACCTTGTACAACCTAACATAGTATTTCGTGACAAATTAGATGTTTTTGTAACTACACTAACCACACTAATTCAGAAATAAAAGAAAATCCTAATTCCATACATAATATTAAAGAGGTCATTTTTCGGTGGGCCAAAATATCTTAAAGGTGTAGGTGTTGGCTTCATATTGAAGGACCCTCATGGCAAGAAAATTATAATAGCATGTAGGCTTGAGTTCCAATGCATAAATAATAATGCTAAGTATGAAGCCATGCTGCAAAGATTGACAAAAGCAGATGACTTGAGAGAAAAAAAGATTGACAACTGCCTCTCTAGTCACCTCAAACATTACCAACAAGAGGTATTGGAATTGATTAAATCTTTTGATGAATTCAACATCGGTCATATTCCTCACTCTTTGAATTATGATGTCGATTTATTAGCTATTATAGCCTCTAGGATTATTCATTCTGAAAAATTATCACCTGATACATTTTTTGTGGAATTAGTCTACAAACCTTTGATACCCGATAATGTGACTAACTGGAGAGTTTTTGATGATGACCAACTGATTGTAAATTTCCCACACCTTGAAGGTAGATTCAAAGACTCCATAATTTATGGCGATTAGCATGATCTAGAAATGAATGATGTTCTTGGATCAACCAATCATACAACAGAGAAAAACATAATCAACCTGATAAATAATACCACTAAGAGTTTGGTAAGGTTGGAAAAGCTCTATGACCTTCATGATAAATTTAAGAAGGTAACTAATTGTAAGACCAACAACTCATCAATGCAATTTGAATTGATAAATATGGGAACAAATAACACACCTCAGAACATCAACCTTGGAACGAAGTGTTCCTTTGAAGAAAGACAAGTGTTCATAAAGTTGTTCAAGGATCAAAAATACATATTTTCTTGGACATATGATGATCTCAAGACCTATGATACAAAGATCATTCAACATGTCATTCCTATGAAGTTGAAAACTAATCATTTTCAACAAAAGTTGAGGAAAATGCACCCAAACTTAGAGCCACATGTAAAAGTAGATCTAATTAAACTGTTGACAGCAAACAAAATATTCCCAGTTAGGCATACTCAATGGATTTCCAATATTGTCTCTATGAGAAAGAAAAATGGAGACATAAGACTCTATGTTTATTTCAAGAATTTGATTAGAGCTTCAAAGAAAGATAACTACCCAGTCCCACTTATGGAGCAATTATTTTATAGATGGTTTTTATGGTTATAATCAAGTTCTAATTGCCCATGATGATCAATTAAAGACCGTGTTCCTAACTAAAAGAGGAACTTATGCTTACATAAAAATCCCTTTTGGATTAATCAATACATGAACAACTGTTTAGAGAGCCATGGACATAGCCTTCAGGGAACTAATTGGTGATTGTGTAGTAATATATCTGGATGATGTTGTAGTTTTCTCCAAGGAAACAACTGATCATATAACTCATCTAAGGAGATTTTTCAATAGATGTAGAAGATATGGAATCTCATTCAATCCCAAAAAATCTGTATTTTTCGTTGATGAAGGCAGGATGTTGGGATTCATTGTATCTAAGGAAGGCATGATGATTGAACCTGAAAGGACCGAATCCATTTCCAAAATTTCTCCTCCCCATAATAATAAGTCTATGCAATCCTTTCTAGGAAAAATAAATTTTGTGAGGAGATACATTCCCAATTTTGATGAAACTGCCAAACCCCTCCAAGAAATGATTAAGAAAGACGCAGAGTTCAAATGGGGACCTAAAGATAAATCTTCTTTCAAAAATAATCAAAAAAGAAATAAATCAGGCTCTGATGTTGATGAGCCCCGATTTCAGCAAAGATTTCATATTGTAAATGTTTGCCTTCGATATTGCATTTGTTGTTGTCTTGACACAGAAGAATCAAGAAGGAAATGAATATCCCATTGCGTTTATGAGTTTTGGGCTGCAAGGGTAAGAATTAGACTATTTTGAAGTAGATAAACAAGCTTATATTTTTTTCAAGGCAATCAAACACTTCAGAACTTACTTGATTAAATCTAAAACCAAGGTAATTGTCCCTTATCGAGCCGTCAGGAATATCTTAGTGCAGAAATATCTGGGAGAAAAAAAATCCAATTGGATAAAAACCCTTCAATAATATGACCTTGAAATCAAACCTATGAGAATTGTCAAAGGACAAGGGCTCTTCAAACTAGCAGTTGAGTTAACAAATAGAAATGTAGAAGAAGATGAACTTTACCAAGATAGAAATATATTTGAAAGGGAAATTTGTTATATGCATGTCACCAGTGACTAGTGGTATTATGAGATGAAATACTACCTAACCCATGGGAAAACTCCACAATAGTTGGAACCATAGAAGAAGAGAGATCTCAGACTTAAGTCTGCATAGCACCAACTCATCCAAGGAGTGTTATGAAAAAACATTATGATGGTGTCTACTTGAGATGTATTGAGAAAGAAGATGTTGATAAGGTCTTATCTGAACTTTATGACGAGCCTGTTGGAGGAAATTTTAGAGGTGACACTACAGATCATAAATTACTCAGATTAGGCTATTATTGTCCTATCTTGTTCAAATACTCCTATGCATATGCTCGGAAGTGCCAAGGATGTCAAAAAGAAACTCGAAGAGAAAGGAGACCTGCTTTCCCTCTTCAACCTGTTACTATTGAACACTCACTCCAAAAGTGGGGCTTGGATGCGATAGGGGAAATTAATCCCAATTCCTCTCAATTTCATAAGTACATCATACCAACAAAAAACTATTTCACCAAGTGGAATGAAGTAATCCCATTGAGTATTGTCAATGATATCCAGGTAATATCTTTCCTTGAATCTCACATCGTTACTAGATTTGGTGTCCCTCAATCTTTGGTTTTTGTTAATGCTAAATTTTTTTCCTCTTTGAGATTAATTGAATAGTCTCTGGAATGAAACATTAAAATTAAGGTTTCAGCTAATTATTATCCACAAGGGAATGGGATTCCAGAATCGACCAATAAGAATCTAATCAAGATCCTAAAAAGAATTGTTAATGACCACCAAAGAAACTAGCATTTATCCCTCCCTAACACCATATGGGATGATAGAGTGACACCTAAATCCTCTCTTGGAAATTCCCCCTTTTTTTGGTCTACGAACAAGAAACAACTCTACCTACTCATACCTTATTACCTTCATTACAACTTGCACAATCTGTTCAAGATAAAGAGTGCCCAATAATGCAACAAAGGTTGAATATGCTTCTGAAACTTGAAGAAGATAGGGAAAAATATAAAAAGAACATAATTCAACATGAAGAAGTAATCAATAGATGGTTTTTTAAATCATCTATAGGAAACAAATATTTACAAGAGGGTGATCTTGTCCTTAAGTGGGATAAGGAAAATGAGATTAAAGGAAATAATACAAAATTTCAGAAATTTTGGCTAGGTTTGTTTCAAATCCATAAGAAAATTGAACCAGGAACTTTTAAACTCAAGACATTAGAGGGAGACAAGGAGGATCGCCCTGTCAACATAAAATTTCTTAAACAATACTTCTCCTAATCAACTCAGGTGATGTAGTTTTGTACAAAACATGTTCTCTTTTATTTTTATTTTTTGTAAATATTTTCATAATAAATTTTCTTTTTCTTTTTTTTCCATGTTGATTACTTATTTTACTACTGTAACAAAGCCCATGCTAAATTATTTTAAACTTGACTTATTGGGGGTTGTGTTACTAGCTAAATACTCATTTTTCATGGGGATAACTACTCGAGTGACTTGGTGATGATGAAATACCTTGCATTTGGTATAAAAACAATCAGGATATAACTTAAGGTCACATTGTGTGGAAATAATTCAAAATAATTTGTTTTCAAAGAAACCCCAGATTATGTAAAAAATAGATTCAAATGCTAAACTTGATAGGAGATCTATTATTTGTGTGATCACTATTACCTTCAACTCATGAGTTCATAAATAGGAATATGTGACAACAATAGATGTCTCATGGATAATTCTTGTGAGATCCCCTATCCAATAAATCTATAACTTAACATAAATTTGTTTGCAAAGAACCCATGAAGATGAAGCATAGACTGAGACCTACATATTGAAGAAATTATTGTATCACCCCGCTTACTAGAAACCCATTATGTACAAATGCTACATATATTGCAAATCTAAAGGGTGAAATATAAAGGTTAAACAACTAGGAATTTGAAAGCACTAATAATTGTGTGGGAAGTACAAGTAAACCCATTGGGGTTATGGACACTCACTCACAGCGGACCCATGCTTGCATGAAACCGAGGAAACTTCGTCAGGGATATGGATTCTCACTAGTAGCGAAGCAATGTTGAGAGAAAAGAGATGAGGAAAACACATTGGTCTATAAACAATCAGGAATAGGATTTTTTGGCATCTCGCTCCTCTCATAATTATGAAATGAGTAAAGCATTGTCGTCCCTAAATTACCTCACATGAACTATCATGAATATCATCAAGGCTATTACTACATTCTTGTCTTTCAAAAATAGTAGGTGTCGTGGGGTCCATAGTCTAGATCAATCTGTAAAATTTCTAGCAATTATACAGTTAAAGATATATGGTATGAAGGTCCTTCTGGAACAGAGATAACTCATTCTCCCAGCAAGTCACCATTTGTTGTGAGACACACAATAGCCCACTAAATATCTCGAGTTTTAGTGGGTACACCTCCTACCAATTTTTTTTAAGGTAATACTCTTTACTTACCTTACTAGTTATTCACTCATGAAATGAAGGTTTGTACATAGTCTCTAAAGTCGATTTGATGCAAAGTTTGTTGTGAGTACAAAAATATGTCGTATAATATCCTTCCTTATGTCCTCATAAGCCTTAAATCGTTTCAGAACAAAATCATCCACAACGATAAGCTCCAAAATATTATCCATATGACATCAATTAGATATCATTGGTCCTTTGCTTCTGACACTACCCTGCTTCATAAATCTAATCATTCCGATGATGACGTCTTTACAATGTCATCGTTGGTTAATTGTGATGGGAACATGCCCCTCAAGAGTTATCTCCTAAAAGTTGACAACGATACTATTTCCTCGATAAACCATATCATTACGCAAATGTCAATAGGGGATTGGTCTTCAAATTTACATAGGATAAAATACCTTTCCACACACTAGATGGGCCCCAACCCCTCCTTTTTTTTATAATATAATCTAAATATGACTACCATTGATCATTAGGTGTGTACATGGAAGTTTCTCAATGGCCTATCCTATTCAATGAAACATTTTTCATCGTCGGGGGGCATCACATACATGATTTCTATTCTCCATATGAGACCTATCAAAAATGATATGTCTCAAGACCAATCGTCGGTTATCTAACTTCGATATGATTCAACGATTAAAATTAGTATATCACCCGACAACGACATCAAGGCCTTTAAAAGTTAACCTTTTCCTTTAACCCTATAACAATAAAACCTTCTCGAATACAAATCCTTGAAAATAAAAGGGAGAGATTTAACATTGATTTCATAAATAATTAAAACTTAAAACCTTATAAACTCATCTCCCATATTTCCCTCCTTGGCACACATTTTGAGAATACTAAGACATAATGCATTGCCATCAGAAGATATCCTTACACTCTCTACCTACAAACCAATTTCTTTAATAAAAGACATCGACGATATGATTAGAAGACTCTTCCCCCTATCGACTCTACCCCAACAACAACATGAATGGGAGACCTTTTCCCTCTTTAATCTATCTCCTTTTCATTATGCCAATGGTAACAAACACCGGACTACCCTCAAAAATTCAATGATGAACTGTACGACCCTAATTGAGTCGGATTTGTAACACGTTTGGTATTAATTTCATAGAGTTTGGGGAAAATTGAAAATACAACAACCTTGTTAAGACATAATCGACACCACACTGTTTGCAAAGATGATAAAACATGAACGTCGTGCATGTACATGATCTGGGTAAATTCCACTACGAACTATAAATCTCATGTTATCGGGTATGTATTTTATAAAGTTTAAAATTATTGTTATCTATAGAATATTAGAAGATGTAATAGCTTTCTATTGTGTGACAATTCACGTAGGTGAACAAAATGTCTTAGATGCATACCAGAAAAGAAAAGAACCAGGCATCTTTCAAGCCTTCCCTAGTTCCAGGATCAAATTCTTTTAATATTACCAATACAAATAGCCACGATGGAAGAATTCATTATGAAAGATATTGCGATATATACAACATATTACATAATGAAAAGTATTTGTCCGATGATGAAGACATCGATGGATACACAAATATCAAGAAAAGTGGCATACATATTGTGGAATCTCGCCCAACGTTTTTCTCCTACAATGATGTTGCAAGATAGTGTTTCGCTCACCTGTAGAAAGAGACAAAAATGATATTCAAAGCTTTTGGCATTCCGATCGCATCTCTCAATTATGAATATATCAGGATTTGGTACAAAACCCCATAGCCCATGGTGTTTCTAGATGAATCGTTTCTAGATAAATTTGGAATCGATCATAAGGATTTTGAAACTTTGATGGAGGATTGGTTTGTAAATGAAGAATGGCCAGTGAAAAATGGATAAAGGTTTATTTTTTCATAGTACCTAAAGGACCCATACATAATGCTAAATGTGATGATCTGCAGGTTATACAGGGAGGATACAAGCACCCATTTCAGGCTGGAATGGTTTTCGATGGCATACACAGTGACCAAGACTGGGAAAGAATTCAAGTGGGCCAACATTTTATCCTTCAATATGGTGACTCAAACTCGGGAGGTTCAAGGTATGAAAAATCTCATCTTTCACATGACAACTTACATCAAAGATGCAATTTGTGTAGCGCACAAGTTCCCTTCTTTCAGTTGGTCATGGAATCCAAGCCACCCCCCAATTCATGTATATTGTTATCAACTATGGTAAGTGAAATATAAAGAACACATGTATGACACCTGTGATTAATTCCTAGCTCCTTTACACAAAGTCATTCTGAGGTCTCATCCACACCGAATATACCCAGGGGCTATCAAAGCTTTACAAACGATAGGAGATTGGTACATGAATAAATACTACACCTATGTCAAGATATTTGGAGCCACAGGGCCACCTCATTTGTTTCCCGAATATGTACCCAATAAGTTGTTGACTAGAGAAGTAGTCTATCAGATAGTAGAAAAGGGGGCCACTACATACTTATCAGAGAAAAATAAAAAAATTGGCCAAATTTCCCTCTACACATAGGACAATAATCCCTATTGAATAAGAAACACGTTGAGAAGGAAGTTGATGTTATAAAAGATATATTATTATGTATTGGAAACAATAAAGGACACGATCCCCAAAATAAAATATATGAGCATATAAAGGTTGCCAAGATAGCACAACAAATAGTCGATGAGGTCAGTTATGCTGAGGATATATTCCGAGGAGCCTTGTATTTCAAGAAAGTATTAGATAGAATCCCGACTAACTTAGCCAAGGGAAAAATTCACAAAGAAGAAGATACAGATAGATTTTTGGTGACAAAACAATTCAAAACACTACTCAAATAAGATAAATAGAAACATGAGGCAAAGTAACTAGAAAGGAAGCAGAAAGAGGCAGGAATATCAAGAAAAGCAGATGAAGTTGAGGAGAAGTACCAACAAAGAAAGAAAGCATAAGTGGAGAAGAAATAAGTCAATATGAATAAAGGTAAAGATCTAATTTCAGAGGGAAATGGAGAAGAGACAGGTAACCTTGGGAAAAAAAACAAAACTCAAGAAGATAAAGAGATTGAGATGAAGGAGAAGGAATATGAGGAATGAACTCTTCTGGCCACTCAAGATAAGGAAGGAAAGGGGAATACTGTTAAATCCTAGGAGGGAGGACCCGATAAAGTGAAAAAAATTGTAGTAATAGACACTAATACCAATATGGTCACAATTCCACTGGAACAATGTACTTCCCTGGAAGCTATCCCAAGTAGTATTTCACTCACATCTCCAGGATTGGGAATTGAATGTGTTGTTGTGGATATTGGATATTATTACTATAGTCACAATACTAAATCTATTAATAAAAGGATGACAAAGTGAAAAAGAGAGGGATCAATAGCAAGCCAAGATACATTTGAAAGAAACATAAAATGGAAAGCAAGTCCAGACCCTAATGAAAATGCAATTCAAGCCGTATCAACCCTTAATGCTTTCATTGGGGGAAATGTGATGTCAGTTTATGAAGTGGCAGAAGCACTGGACATATCTAAAGCAAGAGTATATGAGCTAGAGGCCGTTATGGATATTATCAGAGATAATGTGGCTAGTGAATTCAGAAAGGAAGCCATGACAACATAATTCTTGCATCGAGAAGAATTGGAGAAACAATTGCAACTACAAGAGAAGGAACTAAGTGAAAATTTGAAAATAAGGCTAAATTAAACCAAAAGATACATCAAGAATAGATAAAAAAAGATTAAGGCCAGACATCCTCAAGAAGTAACAAGGTTGTGAGGTGAACAATTGGAAATCAACGAATATAATGAGAAGATTGAAGCACAAATTCATAAATTGAAACAAGGTAATAGTATCCTTGAAAAACTTATAGAAGAAAAGAAAAAAGGAACTGTATTCCTATATATTATCAAAGAATAATCCACCAAAGAAAATGAAGCATTGAGAGATATGCATAAGAAATTCTTCTTTTTATTGTACAACATCCAAAAGAATTGGTCATATCAACTGAAAATAGGACAACAAATGAATATTGTGAAAGAAAAATGTCAGAAAGTTTAAGGTGCCTATGACGATATTATCAAATGGAAATAAATTTCTAATAAACATCCTAACACCTTTCCAGTATATACAACCAAGCAAAAGATCAAGGACCATATGTTAATCAACGCTGGAAAATTTACCCTCAATAATATGAAAAGCACTCAAGAAATGGTGGGACAAACTTTTAGAATTATGTGGAGAGCATCAAATGACCTGCTAGAACAATTTAAAATGGAAAACATGGAAAATTTAGAAAAATAAGGGTCTTCTCACACAATGATAGAAGATGTAGAAAACAAAATGAGCATGAGTAGAAGAGACATTGATGCAACAAAACAATTTGATAGGGAAATTCTAGAAAGGAGGATAGTGAAACCAAATCAACTGATTCTATTAGTTGAGCACTTCATAACGTAGAAAAAGGAATGCTTAAAGACAGAAGTGGTAGCCCCTATTTGTGACAATGAAATCGATCTTGAGAAAATGCAAATGAGCAAAATGGAGACCTTGCTAAAAGATTTCAAGTTGTGGAAGAACTTCATAGATCAAATGCAAATGCCCAAGGCCACTTGATTATTGTAGTGGATCTTCGTATTTGGTATTTTTTGTAATTATTTTAAAAATCCTAATTGGGAAGGTGAAATGAAGAGTTGTAATTGTCATCTTATAGAGTGACAGTTACGAAATGCGAATATCCCCTTCCTCATATTTTATAAAAGGGATGGATGTAACAAGGAGATGATTTTTTCACTTTGTGTTTAATAGACTATACTATTACTCCTAATTTAATGAAGAGCAAGAGGTATTTCAAAAATTTGTTATTGTGGTGAATGTATCTTAGACTATTCTTAATGCATTTGTCCTAATTTGAGTATTGTGAGTTTCACTATATGGATTATTTCTGCAATTTTCTTGAATGCTCAAATTATCATGGTTTTCTTAATTGAATGCAGTTCTAATATTGTTGGAGGAAAATAACAACTAATTGTTAGCATTTTTATAATATTATTGTTCTTATTTCCCATTTGAGTGAATGAATTTATTCTAATTCAAAAGGGAATTATTTAAAACCGTATTCAATCTTCTCTAGTTCGCTCCTCATTAGGATAGGGTTAGTTTAGTTTAGGATTGCATCTTAGAATAGCCATAGGTAGTATCAATTAGGTGAATTCCAGATTTGAATTCATCTGCAAACATTCATATTTAGATATTTAAATTAGCTTGGCAACCAGGCCAATATGTTGGTATAAAACTCTACCCCAAATGAGAGTGAGTCTAATTGGGACTTTCCATCAAGAATTCTCCCTTACCTACTTGATAGGGACTTTTAGACCCGTCAGCAAGATGGTACAATAACATCCTTCATATTACTTCATAGCATAGTTATATAGAGTGTCATGCACCATCATTATGTCAAAACCCTCACTAAAATATGGGTGCACTATTGAAATGTTTGTAGATTGCAACTAACAAAGTTACACCATGTTTGATCTTATCATATTGTGTCTTGACTTTGTTAGGATAGGGACACTTATGACATGATGTGACATTCCTATATTGGAATATAATAGAAGTGAATTGTTTGTAATAAGACAAATATATAAAACATAGTTAGGGTAGTTAGGTGAATTATGGTTGTTTACACTCAAAACAAAATCAGTGGAGTTAGGAAATGTGAAACAATTAATAAAATCATGTTTGAAGTAAGGCGTTTCATCTTTCTATGAATTTGGTTGGTGCTATTGAAAAAAACCATTGATCTTATTGATGGGCCCTCATGTTCCTAAGTGTTATAGTATATTTTTCCACATCATATGCATATATGCACTTGTTGGCTTAAATCCCACATTCATCTCCCTCTTGTAGATTAAAATTCCCCAAACTTCCTCATCATAATATTTTAAAAACACCCTATGGATAGTCATATAATACTCTTGATATAACATAGACCATATGAAACTTTACATACATTCTTTCTCCTTGAGAAACTTGTATATGCATTCATTTTACACCCCAAAAAATAATGTGCACATAATGCACCTTTTTTGGGAAGATTTCACGGGTTTCCTAGGTTAATCACCTCCTATAGATCATTCCTAACTACTCCAACCACATTTTTGAAGTATAAATAAGATCCATTTGGTGGAGGAGAGGAAGAATTCATGGAAGCATCATTATTCTATTGAAATATGACTAAGTCTAGAAGCCTTTTCATCTCGAGCTTTTAAGAGTTATCTCCCATATATGGAAACCCCTATTTCCAAAATCGTACCCCTTCTTATCTTGTTTAGAGGAAGAAACACATCCTCTTCCCTTAACTTGTATAGAGAAAGGAAGTAGAAGTTCAAGTCATCTTCAATGGCCTAGTTGGAGGAATCCATGTATCAGTTTTGGTTAGTGCTATAGTAGGATTAGTTGATATATTTACATATTAATTTTTGTTCATAATAAATGAGAACTCCCTTTTCCATCCCAATGATCTGTTATTAGTCTTGGTTTGTAGAAACTATGTGCATTTGATTATTATAATATTGAAATTATGATCTTAGTTAGTATATGCAATTAAGGGGTTAGTTACTATAACTGCCTTCTTTTCATCAGTGTTTGTTATGAACAATATATATATATATATATATATAAATAGATATAATAAATAATAATTAATATAATAATTAAACACATCATAAATGAAAAGTCATGTCTTATCTAAAAGGACGTGTCTATTCATGAAAGGGAAACCCTTGTGAAGATACATAAATGGACCCTCATTCTCATTGTACTAATACCATCTTATAAATTCATACTTTTATACATTTATACATTATTCCTACATGGATTATTGTGTTATATTCCAAATATTTTGGATAATTATTATGTGAGTGAACTTTGTTCGTCTCATTTGGTATTAGAGCAACTCCGATCCTAGTTGTTGTCCACTCTCCATTCAGACTTTGTCTAATCTGGTTTTTGACCAACCCACATTTTCAGAGTTTCTTTGGTTCTTCAATGTCTTTGACCAAAAATCTGGCCTTTGGCCAATAAAAAATAAAATTCCATTGAAGAAATAAACGGTTTCCGCCGAAGCTTGAAAAAATTAGAAATTTCATTGAAAATAAAGAAAGGGAGGGAAAGATCATCCCTCTATATAAAAACAACCACCAGTGGAATAATAACCAGACTTCCGGTAATAAAATCAGTCCATTGCACAAAAGAAAGTGAATAATACCAAGTTATTTATGATGGAATCAATTGGCATTGAAAAAACATTAAACGATTGTGTTAAAAGGGTCTCGACGCGAAATTAGTGTACTCTGCCACATATTCACTCGCACTGCCACCGCATGGTCATCTGGTTGTTCATTTATCGTGATTGTCTAGGGTTGATACGACTTCACTATTCCTACCTAACAACGCAAGCGATCCTTCAAATATAAAATATAATTGTTTCCACAGTAATAAAGGGAGTGGGCTAATTCGGGAGCAATCTTCCCTTCCGAGTTATCTTTCCGACGGCTCGCTTTTAAATTTTTGGCCAATCAATCACTCTGATTTATTTTTTGAGCATCTGGGTTGGTTTAAAATGGGGAAAAACCCCTAGATTAATCATATGAAATGCATGGAACATTGATCCATGAAAAACTCAGACTACCCCTAAAAATTTGACCAAATTCAGACCATTTTTTGCTTGAAAAATGAAACTCGGGAGGGAAGATTGCTCCTGAGTTAGCTTACTCCATAATAAAGCATAGATACAGTAAAGAGTACGATTCAATCATGCAATTAGTCATGGTATACAAATTCACCACCTCTTATTCAACCATCATTCGTTAATTGTACAAATAAGCAACCACCTAACAATAATGTCGGTTCGTAAGGGAATATCGAGGGTGCATATAATCCAAGTAATTACCATACCCAATGGAAATTGTGAAAGGAACCCATCGGTTGGAATTAACTCATTATGACGGTTGGTGTAAAATCAGGTCCAACATAAAATCAAGGTACACATTAAGTGGATAAGGTTTATAACCTTATTCTTAAAATTTTATTATTATAAGGTAAACATGGCCTAAGTAAATCAAGTTTCCAAAAAGATATATTACGGGTTATTAGTCCCTGTCGGAAGGCCAAGGGCAGGGACTATAGCGATGAGTTCATCGCTGACTTTCAATAAGTTGAAGGTTGACTTAAAAATTTCTGAAAAAATGCTAATGTTTACCTTAGAAAATTTAAATACATAATTTTTTTAATAAAAAATTTATGGATTTGTCACAATTTGATTGGCTGGGAAGTTTGAAGTCTTATTGCCGGATTCGCTTCTTCCCAGGCCAATTGTTACTGCTTTCATAAAGATCGAATCTATAACTGATCTTCTCGTTTCCTCTCCGCCGTAGCTCGCTTTGAATGGCTGGTACGGACCCGGATTGTCACCTCAGATCCTGTTGTACTGCATTGCAGAAGTCTTATCTCTTCTTCTTCCGCTTTCGGTAACTCCGGTAGAGCTGCTGATCTAGGCGCCCACAGGCCAGCGGATGGGTATTACAATAACAGTGCAGGTAAGAGCTTCGGAAACAATAAAGATTACGGTCCCAGCTTTGGAAATTCGAATAGGCGAGGTTTGAATCCCCGGGAAGATGGCAATTGCAACGGCTCTGGTTTCACGCACAGGCGCCCCGATGCCCTGGTTTCACGCACAGGTGCCCCAATGCCCGCGGCTCCGCTATTCCTGACCCCGTCTTCTCGCAATGGCAGCCTTCTGAATGCATTCGCCGTCTTCAAAATGAGCAGGTATGCTCAATATCAGTAATCTTATTATCGCAAAGATTCAAAGAGAAACAATGCTGCTAGAATTTGCATTGCTCACTGCATTA